>JARQTG010000002.1:0-101205 GCA_030142615.1 Syrista parreyssii
TCTCTCTCTCTCTCTCTCTCTCTCTCTCTCTCTCTCTCTCTCTCTCTCTCTCTCTCTCTCTCTCTCTCTCTCTATCTGTCTCCGTCTCCTTAGCTCTATTTTTCTTCCTCCCTCGTTTTCCTTCCTTAAAACCCTTAAGGGTACCGGAAAACCCTCCGTTCTGTATTATATTAACGGCGGCTATAGAATTCGTGATTTTTATACGATTTTCTACGTTTTAAGGTAAACACACGCTATACTGCGAATCGATTCTGAATTCTACTCTACTCTCTCTCTCTCTTTCTCTCTTGCCTCCACCCTCCATCTCTCTGACGTAAAAGGAAAAAAAAAATCAAGTAAAAACCAATCAGCCGATCGTCATGCCGTCTTATCTGTATTCTTCCATCGTTTATCAATGCCTCGTCTAACCTAAGTTAATACAGCTGCGTGAAAAAAAAAAAAAAAAAATTAATATCGTCCTAATAAGAGCGAACTCATCCAGGTACGATCGAACGCTGCTCTTTGAGTGACGAAGAAAGAACCGTAAGGGAAGAAACAAAGGAATAAATTCTCGCACGCAATACACCCGAAAACTCATAAATATATAAATCTGTACCGCGTCTCGGCGCGAGATAAAAGACTTGTGATTCATCGAGATCAATGATTGTCAGTCAATAATTATTTGTACCCATGAAACACGGATTGGCTGTCGCGAGAGATTCGAAGCCTCGACGTGAGCGCCACTGCGTCAGATGCATGTACTTCTCTCCCGGTGTATAACCCCCTCTGTCTTTTTTTAGCGTTTCGCACTATAAGGAAAAGAGAGGAGAGAGAAAGAGAGATAGCAAAGAGACGAAGTGCCCAAGCACGAGAAAGAGAAAGCGTGGCGAGCCGCGTTTACTCGTAGCCCTCGTTCTTCCAGTAGGAAATTAATCAAAGATTTTCGTTAGGCGTCCACGTGCTCTCGTGACTATACGATCTCTCTCCCTCTGACCCACCCACTTAACCACCCCATCTCCCCACCCATAAATCCACGGTGCCTCGTTTATCTCCCTCGCTTCTCACGGGGTTGCTTATGCGCGTTTCACATTCTTCTCTCGCCACCTACCCACCCCTACCTACCTACCTTACCTAACAAGAGACCCAAACCCCTGATTACACTCCTTATGCCCATCGCCGAAAGCCTCCTCTTACATCCACTAGATATCCATGAGCATCCCTTCCACCCTTATATATATATATATATATACACACAGAGATACCTAGTACCCCCCTCCCTCCTGCCCCCCCCCCTTTTTATATTTTCTCCCAAAGATGGTAGTGATTTTTTATATCAATTAATTATTAATTATATCGGTTCATTAATTATGCGAAGGAAGGACAGCATCAAGAAAAAAAAGATGAAAAAAAAACCATAACACTATTATTATTATTATTGTCATATACAATATATTATTATATTATTATTAAGTGCAAATATACAAGTAATTCATACTGCTCGTTTGTTGACGTATCTTTGTCTGTTTGGGGATGTTTGTCAAATGATTTTTGGAATGTTCTCTGCGCGAGTGAATTGCGTAAATTTCACGTGGGCGTTTTTCGTACTGATGTGGTTCTCCTAGAGATCATTGAAGTCGACGGGATGTTTGCTCTGGTACTCATCGCTTCCTGAAGTTACCTCCGGGAACGTTTCACCTTGATATTTCACAGCTTGTGGTAATGCGGAGTCTGGGTTTTGCGTATAGCAGGATATACGTATTATGGATAGGTAAGTAGATAGATGATCGAGGGTCCGTTAATAATAACCAGGAAGCCACAAAGTAAGCAACCAAGTTGGTTTACGACGTGGCGCTAGACTCACGCCGTGATTCCTGGGAGGAAACGCTTTTGCTTGCTGTAAGGATTCTTTTGGATTTCGACGAGGAGGAACCTGTCTTGGTGTTGGACGTGCTGCTCTGATTGTTCGTTGGTTCAGGTCGACAGAGGATACTTCGTAGGAATCCGCGAAAGCCCTTGTGCCACCAGGCGTAGATTATCGGATTCAGAAGAGAGTTCAGGAAGCCGAGGATTGCCAGTGGCGACGCTATCGCCACCTTCAAGGTGTGACAGTTCTGGGTCTTCTCGTCGCACATGACGTAGACGCAACAGGCTATGAAGTAAGGCATCCAGGTGATGACGAAACTTCCGGATGTCAGGAGGACGACCTTCACTGCCTTTATCTTGGACGGTTTACTTCGACGTTTCTGATTCGTAGGTTTGGCGTCCTGGACTTCCGCTCTGAGGCCACCACGGGTAATACGCATTTCTGTTATCTTGTTGTTGGTATCTTTGGTGCCGGAAGTTGCGGCGGCCGCTGCTTGCCGAGCATCCGCGCGCTGCAATTGGGTCACTTTGTTGATCGCGTGGTACAGGATGATGCCGTAGAGGATCAGCACCAGGAGGATTGGCAGCAGTCCGATTATCGTTATCAGGATTATCAGATTCGGTGGTGCCAACTTTATGAACCAACACCAACGACCGTTGTTCGTCGAGCCAGACCAACCGGTTATTGGTAGGAAGCCGATTATCAAACCCAGGATCCAGGTGATCAAGATCAGGAGACGTGCTCTTGTTGGGTAGACCCATCTTGAATAATTGAGACCGTGGACTATGTACAGGAACCGGTCAATTGCTATCAGACCCACTGAGTAGATTGAGACTATCGTGCTGGAGACTATCATACCTGTTGAGTAAATTGCTTTTTTTTTATTAAAATTTAATATTGACTTGGGGTTTTAATGGTTACGTCAAATCTCCTCCTACGTTCTGTTATCTAAGTCATGTACTGAAGTTATGTGTATCGGAATATGTACGCCTGGGGTATTTATTAAAGCCTGGATAAAAGCACCAGGTCCCGTGCGGATTATAAGGGCAACGAAAATATACCGATCGGTTTCCAAGATAAGGAATTATTAATGGCGAATAACCGGATGAACCTTTAACGTATTGCTATACGTTTCTATATGCTCCTTGGATATTCCTTATATTGGTATCTATACCTTATTTTACCATATATATAATATATATATTTTTATATAGTGCATTCGACTATGCGATTATCCAGGATCAACCCGATAATGCACTCTATATCGAATAACGATAGATTCTTTTAAGGTTTCTTACAATATATTATATGGGTACCAGGATCAGGATCTAAACCTTTCAGGATATTCGACATATCTTTATGAGACCCCTATTCCATTGGTAGCTGACGTTGTAACCCCCAACTCAAGATCTTTGGTCTCTAAGTCCATCCTTAACGTCCTATAACCAACCTCGTCTACGAGGAGTCGTTAATAACTTTTTGGAATTTAATTCCTTTTATTTTTCTTAAGGTTTCACTTCACGGTGTTACCTAGCTGGACGATGCAGGTTAAGTGTGTTCTCAACGTCTTAGGGTAGAACTGGCCAAAGAGAACTGCCACTCCTGTCAACAGGTCAGCCATTGCGACGTTCCCGAGGAAGAGGTACGTAGCCTTTGGCTGGACTCCTTTTTTTAACAATAATCCTGAAGATAAGATCACTGCCAGATTTGTCACTATTATCAGACATCCCAGGAACGGTATCAGCACGTCGTACAGAGCCAATTGAGTCTTCACACCGTATACGTTGGTCAGGTTATCACGGGGTTGTAACGTGGTGCTCTCCAGGATGAAACTGTCTGTCGTCACTTCGACGTATTGATGATCAGTCACGTTATCCATCATGGACTCGTTTGACGCTTACGATAATCACCAAGAGTCTGACTCATATGCGTATATGTATTAAAGTATAATATAAAACTCTATACTGCAGTGTATTTAAGATGCCGCATAGTATCACCAGGAGTCGCAGGAAGTCATCTCCTGGGAAAAGAATTTTTCATTAAATTTATCATCTTCATGACTTGGTATAGGAGCACGTTTATGGTACTACTGATAAGAATGACTCTACAGGTACTTACAAATATTACCACTGATTGATCACTATTGATTGACTTGGTCCAGGTGATTTTTCTTATTACCAATTTTTCTCTTATCACGTTGATTCAATTTTCAGGATTAACTAGATCCTTATGAAATTTATTCTTCCTAGCACCAGGGTGATCTCTCACGTGTATGTCGATACTTGTAGCGTATAGCCAATATCGACCGATACCTCCAGGTATACTGGTAAGGTTAATGCAAATGATCCCTGAAAATAATTCTGAGGATAAACACGTTACTTTGATGATGAAGTACTAGGTATAATATATTTACACATACGTTATGCATAGTCTTCTAAAACTAGAGTTGACTGTGCTTATATTCATTAGAGTAATTAATAATTTAATAATTTGCAGTTCAACGGGTCAGAAGACGTTCTCAAGTCTCAGCATCTTATACGCTCACTAATGACCACGTGATAAAATAACTAGTCATTCAAGATGATTTCATCGTCCAATAATAAATCTGGCTACTCAAATGTATTATTTATAAAATTCATGTTTCTTTTCTTTTTACCTCTGACCTGTCTCTCTCTCTTTCTCTCGTACTCGTTTTCATTCGTCCTCGTCAACGTCTCCCTGTCTTTACCGCCATCTTCAACCACCATAAGAATAAAGGAGATGATTTTTTTTCCCCCAAGTCTCTATTATTCAAGCAGACATTACCGTCGCCTTATTGCCGACACCTGATACCGTTGCTCCTCTTTAGACGTGAAGTCCACCACTCTATTCTTCACTCTGGACGTGGAAACTGAAGTGCTTCGATTACTTCTTTGCTCTTCTCTCAACGTCCTCGCTCAGTGACTCTTTTATGACTCGTTCAAGATCGATATGGACCACTGGACAATTTCACTGGAGACAATTGATCGACGTAGTAGAAGAATCACATATGGTAGGTACGTTGACACTGACCAGTCTGATACAGTCAGGATGCTAATGTTGATTGTTGCTTCTGCATGTAATTACTTGTCAAGGCTGAAAATCCTCTTGTAACATCCGTCTGGTTATCTTTTCTTTTTTTGTGATGGGAATACCCGGGATCCTTAACCGGATGTCCATAGTCTACCTCGTGCAGTTTTTAAACCGCGAACGTGATCCTGCTTGACAATCAATAATAATTTTAATATAAAGATTTTTCTTGATCATATGATTAAAAATGAGTATTACCTTTTTTCATTGTAATTGATAACTGCACTGAGTACAATTAGTCAGTCTGTATTGAGTTTACTATTGACCTGACAATTATTCCACGACTGTACTCTAACGATACAGCTGAGTACATGGGAGTATCATGGTGTCCATAGGTAAAAGCATTCACAGAGTATATATTGGGGAAACTCCATTCCCGAATCGAACCCCATCGGGATACTAAGTCAGTATCAAATTACGATACAAAGAGGGTGGTGGGTGTAGGGGACGTTGAATTTCATGGAATTTCGAATTGCCAATACTCTGCCGGGCCACGAGAAATACATTAGGGTAACTTTAAGGTTAGGAATTGTATAGGTTGACAGGTATGCACTTGGACAGTGGTAAGAATTGGTAGGTAGTTAAACCTGGACCTTTGTTACTGAGGTAGATTAGGTTAAATTTTTAACAGATTGAAGCACGGCATACGGGCTCATTTGTCGTTAATAAATTTTGAGAAACCTTAACAGATAAACCTGCAACTGTGCACGGTCGGCAGGGTAGATTGTCCGGACAAAGATTAGCGACTGTAGCAAGAGCGGCATTGTCTAATGATCTTCATCGATTTGAAAACTCTTGAATTTCCTTTGGAATCTCCCTCTCATTACTAGACTGGGAGAAACCCCCTTTAACTCTGACGGCTTTCCTATCTTGTATAGTTACCAAGGAGCGAGAGTGGAAGGTACATACAGCCCCTATAACGCAGACAGCAGAGTCGAGGTACTAGGGTGCAAATACCCTGATAATAGAAGACGAGAAAAGACAAGAAGAGATTTGAGAGTGAGAGAGGAAGAGAGAGAGAGAGAGAGAGAGAGAAGAATTGGAGAAGCTACAGAGTGAGAAAGGAGGTATACGAGGAAAAAGATTCAAGCCCATAACCTATCCGGTAGGAAACCTGATTCTCTCCATCTCTACACTCTTGCAATTCGAATCCTCTTACATCCCCAAGCCAAAGGAGGGACGGAGACAACAAAAATTTGAGATCCTCTCCTAGAGCGTAAATCCAAACTGCGACTTCATTCCTTAGGTACCACATAACTACTTTCACTATAGATAACACGATAACTTATGGAGTTCTAATGTTCGACACTGTAGCTTCCTGGAAACACGATAATGAGCAACCTCCGATGAGCTGTGGAGTAGTTTGTCAGAATGAGAATGGCTTAGTCAGTCGGTAGGAGTTTGTTCTTGAAAGTGGTGTGGAATTGTACTACAAAGGCAAGCATCGCGTATATAGAAAGAGAAGGAAAATGACTGGTGGTAGGTAAGGTAGACAGGTAGGTAGGCAGACAGTAGTAGAAAAGTGAGGTGGGAAGGGTTCGGACCGGTCTGTACGGATGTATAGTGCTTAGCTATTATGGTGGCGCAAGTGTAGGTTACGAATGGAAGTAAGAGAGAGAGAAGAGGTTATAGGATGAGAAAGAGAGTTAGATGCTGTGGATGGGTTGGAGGTTAGGTTAAAGGGACAGAGAAGCTTGGCCACGGTAGTAGGGATAGGATGGTAGGAGAGAAAATGAGAGAAGTGAGACAGAGGATGGCGAAAAGTGAGGGAGTAAGTAGTTGAGAGATACCGAGTGCTGGGTAGAGGCTAAGGAGGAAGAGAGAAGGAAAGAGCTTAGCTAAAGTGAGAAAGAGACAGAGCGTTCTTGCGTGTGGCAGAGATAGAGAGAGAGAGAGAGAGAGAGAGAGAGAGAGAGAGAGGGACTCCCACTATGGGGGAATACGAGAGAGTGGAAGAGCCAGATAGGGAGAGAAGCAATGGCGGAGCTGTATCGATGTCCGGGCGCGTTCACTGTCAGCACACGGCCACATAAACAGGTCCGCGGCTGCAAATAACCGGCTTGGCCGCCGATATCGGGATACGACGAAATGCGATATAGCACGCGCGTTAAAGCTATACCGATACTTGATATCTCATACTCTAGGAGGTTCCGGGATACGTACGTATGTATAAACGTCGACCGGAAAGACAATATGTTGACGAATGGATTCCTACGACGATTTAGTACTCAGCTTCCTGTATCCTCTGACATCCTGTTTCATTGTCGGGAAAGATGATAGTCAGAAGTACTTTCTTGGTCCATTCAGGTGTCACTGGGAGTATTCAGCTGTGTAAGCGTCAACATAACCTTAAAACTGACTATGTGCTGCGTGCTGTTTGCATAGAGGGACAAAGTACAAGTTAGGTATGCATATACGTATCTCAACGTAACCTAGGTATGTTGGGTTAGGTAGAACTGACAGTGGAAAATGCACAATAATTCTTTTTCCCTTCTAGTAATTAATAGCGTCCTTCTGTGAATTCCTACTGGGACAACTGACTTGCTACTGTTTCCCTGGATCTGTAAACGTACATCTGCGTAGATATAGCGTATATGGATACGTACTATTATGGTATTAGGATTCCAGTGCAAGTAGGACTTGGCTACGAGTAAACTGTACGATCCAGTGGATGTTTAATTATCCTGACTGGTTAATTATCGGGGCGAATTAATACCGCCTGTTAAATTATTTTATTACCGGCTATACCCCGCGCTCTCACTCTCTTTTGTGTACAGAGCTCTGGCGGTCCTCGTGTATATATATATGGAAATAGGGTTGGTGGGATATCTGCTGCGGGTAGTTTCTTGAAATATCGGTTATTCTCCTTAATCCCATTATATTCGAGAGAATTCAAAGTACATCGTAAATTTTCCCGTCTTGAGAAACCAATCCCTCTCCCTCCCCCCACTCCACCCTTCCTGTACCCCTTATGCCACCCTCTGTGAATATTGCTGCGTGGACATATATTTTTTTTGTTAACCCACCCATCCACCCTGAGTCTTCTCTCTCTCTCTGTGTCTTTCTCTCTTTTTCTTCTCTATATAACCCACCCACAACTTCTTTCAACCCTCTGCTGGGATCCTCCAGATTAAACGATGCCGGCTCACAGTCGATTATGCGTGTTGCGTTTCCCACGCCTTGTTTTTGTTGTCCCATCGTTCGTTATATCACTAGACATAGGAGGGAGAAGGGGGTCAAGGGTTCAGATCTTGCGGGAGGGTGGTTTTTACCTTTTATCCTTTGTATATCAGTGTCTCTCTCCGTCTCTTACCTTTACCCTCCCTCTCTATCTCTCTTGCTCTTTACTCTTTTGCTTTTTTTTCTGTTTTTAGCTGCTGCTATTCTGCTCGTGGCACTTTCACGGCGAAATAACGCTCCACCCATCCTCGTACTCGTCCTCTGTACTTTTGCCTCCTTCGGGAACGTCCCGGCCGACCTCCTTCGACGACGCCAAACCACCTCGAATATCATCTGGAGTGCAGAAGGACCTTCCGCAGTACCTACAGGAGTGGAACAGACGGATAGCTGTAATCAGGAATCGATATTGAATTTCTCTGGAATTCTCTGGGGAATTAGCGAAAGGTGCCTACCACCCCCAGCGAAGCAACGGATGTCGTTGTTGTCTTGGGGATGAAACTTTTACCAGCACACGAGGAGAGGTCTTGCTTGGAAAGAGAAAAAAGGAAAACGCAAAGACGTAGAAAAAGAAGAGAGTAGGATTGTACCTGGCTGCGACTCCTGGTGAAATGGGTAGTTGAGAATTTTTCGCAAGGGGGATAAAATCGACGCTGTATCTTATGGGGATGTTGGGACGGGATGTGCTGTGCATAGGAACGCATGAATGAATGAAAGAGAGAGAGAAGGAACACGAGGGTGGTTAAAGTAAGTGTGAAAGAAAGAGAGAGGTGGATGGGCTTGTGGCTACGAGAGGGTGGATATCGGAAAGAGTCGGAAGTTCCTTCGAGAGGAGGCGGAAGAATTCGAAAAATAGATGGACGACGGAATCGCCGGAATTATTGGAATGGAAACCCAGGAACGTCGCTTAATGGCCGGGGAAATAACGAAGGTACATTTATTATTCAGCGACGCGTATTTACCAAGTTGGGAAAAGGGACTGGAAAGTTTGGCTGTGGAAAAAGGAAAATTAAAAGTCTGACTAGAGATGGGATGAGAATGCAGAATGAGAGACAGAGGAATAGACGAAGAGAGAGAGAGAGAGAGAGAGAGAGAGAGAGAGAAAACATAGAGAGAAGGACGCGCGGACGTCGTTTGTCAAATTTAGCATGGCCGTCTCTACGAGTGTCGTGTCGGCCTCACCGAGGCGTCTCTCGTCGTCGTGCCCTGTCGTCGTGGTTACATCCGGTCCCGGATGCGTCCCCGGCAATTTGCGGATTTAGCTTGAGCATCCTAGTACGTTGTAGCAGCCAGCAGCCAGCAGCAAGCAGCAAGCAGCAGCAGCAGCAGCAGAATCATCACCGTAGGAATATAGCCTAAGGAACAGGAAGAGCAGAAGGAACACTAGGATTAGGTGATCTCGTCAGCAGTGGGATGAACTCTAATGAAAACTGGCCCTTGGTGACACGTGACACGTAACCGAAGGGGGATGAGTGAACCAGGGGTTCGTACCTGCGCTTAAGATCCATACTTCGGTTTCTCATGTAAATTACGTCATTTCCGCTTGACAGATCACAGCCAGATGCGGAACGTTGCATTCTCTACAGCATCCTTCAATCGATGCTCCTCCTCTCCGAGCTACCCTTACCCAGGAGCAAGTCAGCCAGTCTGCTACTACCTTTACCGGCACTCCTTACTCTACTGTATACTTGGTATAGCTTCTTCTTTTCTCTTTTTTTAAATCTCTATCTCTTTCCCTCTACTGGCACTTGTCCTACCCTCTCAATCTCACCCTCGTTCACTCTCTTCTTTATTCTCTTTCACTGACTCTCATCCCTTCTTCTTTGTCTTTCTATTTGAAACACTCTTACCACCTGTCTTTCTCTCTCTCTCTCTCTCTCTCTCTCTCTTCCACCCTTGCCTTTGACTTTGGCTTCATTCGCCACTTCGCTGGCGCTAATTCGCGGAAAGTAAATTGCAGGGAAAAAGGGTGCTGGCTTCCCTGACTCACCCCTCCTATATAACCACCGGCACCCCATCTGCTTCAGCAACCCCCAAGCCGCCCACACGAGAGCAACCTCCAAGTGGATGTTTCATTCCACCAATTTCTCGATTCGCCACTTCAACTTCGCTTCAACGTTTTACATACGACCTTGTCACACCTCGTTTATGCTTCCTCTTTATTTTTGCCAAACGGTAAGAAACACCATGATGTATAGGCAGACCCACCCTCGCATTCAGAGTGGTACGTATAGGGGAACCTTATGAAGAATCAGAGAAGAGGAAATGGGCGATGGTAAACGGAAGGAGTCAAAGAGGCATGTAATATCAAGATCCAAGTACTTTGCTGCTAGTAACAGCATAGTAGTCAAACTATACTATGTATCCTTGTTCGCAGTGGGACCTGGTGCCAGTGGCAGTAATACTGGTAGTAGTAGTAGTCGTCGTCGTTGGATTTTCCTACTCAAACTAGTTCCTGGTTGCGTCAAAGAAGCGTGGAACCAAAAGGGTAGCCAAGCCAAAGGAAGTCGGGTGTACTGAAACGCAAGGGTAAGTATAGGATAAGGCAAAGGAGCTGAAGTAAAAGTTTGACAAGTTTACCAGGGAAGTCCCTTCGCCGTTTTCCTCAAGGATGGGGTGCGCAGGGTGGTAGGGGTAGTTGAACCATTTCCTAGGACCTACTACGTAGCTGAGCCCGTAAAGGGACATGATATCGTCACGCGATCTGCGCCAGTCTATTACTCCACCCCCAAAACTAAATCCACACCGGTTGTTAGGAAACCGTAACACATGCCTGTGGCTAAGGGTGGGGGAGGGGTGGCCGATCGAAGCGCAAAGATAACAGAGGGATGGGATAAATGGGTCGCAAAGTCTTCCTGTCCCTTGCACTCCCTTGCTTACTCCCTTCACGCTTATCCACTCTGCATCTATCGGCGGCCATCCTCCTCTTACCCCTTGTACTCCTAGACACTAGTCTCACCCCAGCATAACATCTTCTCCAGTAGCCGTCCTCTTGCTCGCCCTGATTCTCATGCTCCTCCTCTCTTTCTCACTACCAACTCTTTGACTCTCTGTGTCTTGTGGTTCGCCATCACCAGGTCAGGTTCTTGCTCCTGGGCTGTCTGTCTTCTCCGCTACCTCATTGGATGTCCTCTAGGTATTAACCACCCTCTGTGCTTGCTGAACCCAGGCAAAAAGCAAACTCGTACGGACTGTATAATCTCATAATTGATTTCAGGATCCCCTTGTGGATGAACACGAGGATGAGGAGGATGAGGAGGATGAGGACTCACTGGATATATCTTATGCAGATGTAGCACCAGGCACATTCGAATATCGGTTCGTCGACCCAGAATCTTTCCAGCACGTTTGTCTCGCTCGGTGAATACGTTCTCAGAGGATTGGTAAAGGGTTTTCACGTTGCACCAGAGGGGCTTTGCCAAGGCAGCGTTGGTATAAGGTACGCGGGTAGGGGTGGGGCTAGTGAAATGGAGGATGCGAGCTACGAGCTACCGGATGTCGGGACATGGTGTAGCAGCACAGTTCCAGGTAAAAGGTCTCCTCCTTGGAGCCCCTGACCTGGAGAAGAATTATTTTCGTAGCTTGCAGATTAGACGCGGCACTCTCGCGGAGTAGCAACTCGTGGAAGAGGCTATATCTCTGTCTATGTGCGATACACACGCACACACAGACACACACATACAGTAAAAGAGAGGAAGAAAGATAGAAAAAGCACGAAGAGCAAGAGAAAAGCAAAAGGATCGTAGTAAGAGGTGAGTAGCGTTAGTGGAGCCATCTTGGCACCAGAACGGCTTATCTCTGATGAAATCTCGCCAGGAGTGCGGGCCGTTTACGTCGGCGTAACCTCCCCGGGGGAGTTTGTCACTTTCGCAGCAGGAGGAAGGACGAGGATGAGGAGGTGGTTAGGGAGGCGAAGGAAGGAGAACATGGATTTTTTATTTCTATTTTTTATCCTCTCCTTTCGTCTCTCTCGCTCTCGTCGGATATTCTTTTTTATTTTATTTTATCCAGACGCTCTCTCGTCGGCCCGGGGAATAGCTCCTCTGTCCCGAGTACGAAAACCGGTGCCTTAGGTAGGCAGGGGACGGCCCCCAGGGTTGGATATCTGCGTACCATAAATTGTTTGTTCCTTCGTCTAGACGTCAACAACCACCGCCATCCAACGTTCCCAGATGACTGTATACCTATATAGAGTGGCTTAAGGGTCTTAAAAACACACTTAAGCGGACGTGACGTAACAGTTAAGAATCCCTTAAGAATATTTCGGTCCTCCTGACCGAGTTGAAATTCAAATCAAATTTAAATGTCCAGGTGGAAATCAGTTGAGTCTGCGAGTGCTCAGCTTTGTCGTTCTTTGGCGTCCTGGGTAAACTGCAAATGAAAGGATAAAAAGTAAAATTCAAATAATATCCGGTAGTACAATATGTATTTTTACCAGCATCACCATGCTATACACACCCCCGCGTGTAATCTCTGTTTTCATGACACCCTGCAGTTAGTCAACCATTACGTCAGGTACTTTGGCAATTTGGTCGAATTCTGTCACAGTCCTGGAATACAATGACAAACGATGCTGGAGCCAAATATTAATACAATATAAAAGTCATCCTGGTATATTTCAAGCATTTTCAGCCCACCAGGAGGCAAGCTGAACCAGGTGCAATAGGTCGTTTACAGCCATGACTAAACAGTCGGCCAACCACCAGCCGGCTGGCTTTCCCGGGGCGAACAATCGTTAACGCATTATGCCAATTGCGAGGTCGGCTGGAGATCTGCACCAGGAGGGTTCAAACTCAACCTTGTAATTTTTCACGATTTCTGAGGCAACATACTTCCCTTCCGCTTTTTACCATCATTCAATATTTCTTACCAGCTGTTATGGAATAAAAAGGAATATATAAGAAATTCTACTGCATTATTTTCACGTTTACTTACCCATAGCAATTCCTTGAGATATCGTGGTTAATCGTAGTAATTTCGTGGTTATAACCACATAGTCAAGAATTCCAACATCCTCATCCAGGAAAACAGCTACGATCAGCACTGGCGATACGTTACACACGTAGTATCCGGTCATGTATCTACAATGTTTGAGGTTAGGTTACCTATCTGACGTATACATAATGCGTGTATGCATCTATTATGGATACCAGGATCCTGCATTATTAGTGCCGTGATAACAGGACGTGAATGGCAGAAAATGTAAGTCCAAGGTATTCCCGAAGACTCCCAGGAGGGAAAGGGATCTCTTGAGCAAGGATCGTTACGTTTATTAATCTCTTTTCCAGATGGACATTCTACATACATGATGTTATTACGTCAAGGGTGTTGGATGAACACGGGTTTAAGTGAGTATGCTACCCATGACAGGGAAACCCTCTTCTTGGTATCCCAAATGTCCCTAGGACACTTAGGAGCTTACTGGCGTAAGGGTTACCTGCTTCAATGGACTCATTAACCTCCTAGAACATGGAATAGGTAACCTACACCGGTCAATGTTACGACATTCCGCCATTTTGTCATTTCGCTTTAAGTTGGCTAAGATCCTGATGGACATCTTTCTCTCTCTCTCTCTCTCTATACAGTCTTGCCGTTCCAAGAATAGGGCACTAGGTTGCTAAGCCCACAGCAGAGGGGATACAGAGGATGGTCCCTCTTGGCCGGAAGGACTAAATGACTCTTCCTCAGAGGCTACTGTTTACGAAGCGGACGGATCGCATCTGGTCGCTTCTACTTGGAGTTCCGTTAAGGACGTGAGTGAGAGAGCAGGACTATAGACGTGAGTCGTGTACCTGAGAGAGAAGGATAACCAGCGACGGAGGCCTTCTTCTCCTGGATCCTAATTTTCCCAAGGATGCTTCGGGTAAGCAAGCTTACGAGCTGCCTCGACCTAACCTCTATCTGCCATTAACCTTCCCTCTGGGTCCTTACTAGCGGACAATGAAATTAGCCGTTGGAGCCTTTTGCGAGGTGCGAAGGAGAGCCCACGAGGATGTAGAGGATAAGAGCTGGATTGGTGTAAGGTGGGAAAACGCCAATGGATTCCTATTGGGTACGTATATGCCTGCGTGTTACAATATGCGTACCTACTGTGGGCGTATATGGTTCTATGGGGAAACTAGCTTTCTCTCTAATCAATGGTCCAATGGCCGGTCGACGATTCTGACCACAATTAATCTTCCAGAATGTTCTGCGAGTAGGTCCCGATCGCGTGATCTGCAGGACATAACGTTACCCGATGACCAATCGAACACTCGTCCCGGGATCCAGGACGTGGCATATCCCGGGAATTCTCTCTCATCCCCTTTTCAGCTCTGTCTCTCTCACTCTCTCACACACTCATCATATATATCTCCCTCTTCAAGCTCCTAGTCGACATGAGTCTCATCCAGAATCTCATAGGAAGCCTTGTCTCGCATGACATACGATTTCCACGCAGTCCTTCAACCTTCCTCAGGTTGAACGAGCCATAAGTATAATTACCCATAACCCTAAAGCGTTGCGTTACTAACGTCCCCTTTGCTCGCCTGTGAAAACCTCAAAAACCTCATGAGACCTTGGAACTTCAGTAGACACCTTTTAACTGTACACCTTCTCTCCCTCCTCTTTCTGTTTCTCTGTATACTTCGAACCTCGAGTATCCCTCTAGTATTCCAACTGGTTTCCTCCTACTTCTCTCAGACTTCCGGAAACCTTTCCACTTTGCTTTTGCAACTTCTCCCAGTCTGGTTTTCTCTTTCCTCCGTGAAATATCCCCGTAGACTCTGGTAGTTTGTTGGTCACGGTATGTAATCTCAGGGTGGGCCAGACAAAGCGTGACGATCTCACCCCTACGTTACCCCCACGTAAGCCCCATTCCATGGTTCTACACACGTACTTCCTAGGGATAGTCTAGGGCTAGAATGACGGAGGTTAGAAGTACCTATAGGCTCTAGGTTAGTAGCATACAAGTAGAAGAACTCTAGGGGTAACACTAGGTATCAACCAGCCACGCTAAGGTCCCTCCTAGAGTTCGAGAGTTGCTAGGGATGGTTGATAACTTAGGAGGGTCAGAGAAACGAATGGGGTGAGAGAGTGCGCTAACTGCAACCCCCGTATGACTCCCTATAACTTGGCTATAGTCAGCAACCCCTACCAGAGTTCCACCATCAACCCGGCCGCAGGCCCGTATGCTCACCATCCCCTCGAATACCCGTCTACCCGGCTGCAACGAAACTTGTTACGGCGTACGAGAGATTTGTGAACGGGTACCGGTGACAGGGTGCTCTCGACCCTTACGTACACACCACCTACAACCTACAACCTACTACCCTTGCACCCTCTCACACTTTAACCCTCTTTCACTCCTTGAGGATTCACACGATCAGCATCACTGTTCTACACGATATGTCTCCCATTGAGACATCCCCTAAAGCTTCATCCATACCTGTACAGTATTTCTAATAAAACTTTTTTTTTAGTTGTCTACCCTGATGTTAATCAACGACTAACTTTTTCTCTCGGCACCAGCCAAAGTTTCCTGGTAATAGGATTGTAAGTTCAGGTGGTGAATGGTTACCTTACAGGAGGATTATCCGTACCAGGAAGTATTACTCCCTTGAAGTCATCCCTTTAACGATTTCAATACCTAACCTCATGCTTCTCAATCCTTACTCTATCTCTCTTCCTCTCTCTTTAGCATTACCTATCCTTCATTGAAACTCGTTACGCAGTAGAGATTACCGTGGCCAATGTGGAAGCAAAGTTAGTCATCTCAGGTAAAGTCTATCCCAGGATTTCGTTTCTCTCTCTTTCTTCTTCTATCATTATATCCTTTCTTTTTCTTTCCAGATTTTTAACCAGATCCTCAGCACGGTCATCACAATCCAAGACTCCTCTTCGAAGTTACCTCTTTAGGCATCCCTTTCGACGGCGTATCCCGATCGCTGTCAGGATAGCCCGGCAGGCATAAAGGGTCCAGCGGTAAACTGCAGGCCCTCTGGTACACCCTCTATACCGTATATATATATATATAACAATATAGTATACTATAGTACGACACAGTACGCTTGTGTATAGGTATGTACAGGAGCCGTGGCAACCCTCCCACGGGAGCTGGCTACCCTGGCCCACCTCCTACCTCCTCCTCCCTTTTCCCACGGCCGCAGCAGTGTGTCCGTGTGTAACGAAACTTGTTACAGCGTAGGAGAGATTTGTGAACGCGAGGCGGCAGTGCCCGGGCATCAGGGCACCACGTACGCATGCGCAATACCCTCGACGTGGGAACGAGGGTTAGAGCCACATCTCTGAAGGTTCCAGGCAGTACGGCCCGGGACGCGCCGGGATCATTCAGCAGGCTAGGCCAGTGCTTTCTTCAACCCCCGTGGTTGAGACACATCGTGCGCTCGGTAGTCGACGTGATAACTGATAACACGTTGTTAAATCTGAAAAAGTTTAAAGAATTATCCGTATATATATATATATATATACAGACTGTATATATACGCATAGTATATATATTTAATTATTATAAGGAACCTGTTAATTATTCACGGATACTTAATGACATTTTTATCAATATTTTGATACTTCTATTGTCTCTTCTTGACCTGGATAACATCAATCATCTCAGTTTCCTTCGGCACACGTGTCGTTATTAAAATACGCCAAGTTCCTGGGCCGGACATGTATCCTGGACCCTCGAGTTCCACGAGGGCCACGTGTCGTACTCCACGGTTCACGCGTGAGCTCCGTTAGTGTTGTGCACACTTGGAGATCGCTGCAGGAATGAAACCAGGATCGCTGGCGGTCACGGTGATCGCTCTTCTCGAAATAGGCATCTGCGTGCGCGCTGCACTTCATCAAGGTACGTTGAAATAACTTTAGAAAAGTTTCATCCCGTTCCTTTTCTACCGTTGCTCTCTTTATCTCCTTATCATTAAACTCAGTCTCTCTCTCTGGTATCAATTGCAGCCACTTAATGCGCTACAGATATACAAGGGCTCTTGATTACCAAGAGTACCGTGCAGAAAGAAGCTTTTACGTTTTAATCGTATATCCAAAACCTCCTGGATACGCTCCCGGCTAACTGTATGATTCTAGGGTACTTTGCACCCTAGATTCAAGAGTCCTTTCCTGCATGCCTGATAGGGTGACTTTTTTTTATACTTCCATTGTCTTTCTCTCTCTCTCATTTTTCCACTCTAGAAGCGCCAAGGTCTATTGGATTAAACGCTCTGCGATTTGCATCCCTTGATTGGTCCTCCAACTTTCCAACTAGATTTTTCGTTGCGTTTCGAATCGATTCACCCTGTAGCATATATAGGAGATGGACGCAGACTGTGAGATACACGGTGTACATCGTCACGGACAATTCCCCAAGGATACTTTGTATGCCTCCACGTAGTCCGATGCGCTTTCCCACCTCGGGAAGCACGACTCCTTCCAGGGGTTGAGCTTAGTCTGTAACATTATATATACATATACCAGCAGCAGTATTCCTGAGCCAACGTAACTGTATTCCTCTTTGTATCTATTCGTACACGCACGAGTACGAGTATCCATACACGCGCTCCCGCGAATTTCTATACCTGGTGCTTCTGTATTCACGTAGTAGTTGTACGACGCATAGACCATTACATATGTGGATAGACCGTCCTGGCTATATCTCTTGGGTAAACGCCGCTAAAACACACTGCGGGACAACTGCGGATATCCCACGTAGCTGCTTCCATCCTGATGAAAAGTTGGTAGTAATTGTAGGTGAAAGACAGAGAGAGAAGTAAAGAGGGAGTAAGAGTTAGGGGTGGCGTTGAAGGGGAGGTTGAAGAAAAGAGGGGAAATTACGGTTGCATGCTCAGTTTTGTCCGCCGGCCAGCTAATGACAAGGAACGGCAAAGTTCTGTGAGGATTCTCGCTAAAGAGATTACTCCAGTTCCTCGTCCTCCTCGTCTGCTACCCCTGGCAGCAGTGTCGCTACTGTTAGTACCGTTACATTACTACCGTCCACGACCTGGTCCCTTGACTCTTCTGCTTGCTTTCTTTCTCTCTCTGTCTCATTCAAGAAATGGTAGCTGATAGTCGGTGAGAGAAAGAGAGAAGAGGGTAGTGTGGACATGGAGAAGCATAGCAGCCTAGGTAAACTAACTCCTGGTGTCGAGAGTAGTTGAAGTGAGGGTGCGAGAGACATAGTGTGTACTTAGTTGTTTGCAGTATCGCAAAAAAAAGGAACCCGAAGTGGCCTGGACAACTTTTCACAGGAAGTCAGGATCGATTGTTAACGTTTCAATTGGTTAGCTATGCTCTAGTGCTATGGGGTATCCTATATTGAGAAAAGAGAGAGAGAGAGAGTGACTATTCGTATTTGCATACTTGAAGCTTGTTTGACGAACCATTCAGACTCTGGTTTGACTTCTCCTAGTGTAAGGTTCCCGTAGGTGGTACCTCATTCGATACTATGTAGCTATGGTTTAGTACAGTATGCCAGTGAAGTCAGGTTGGTCCCATTACTAGACAGGAACTGGATGGAGGCTAGGATATAGAGAAAGAGAGTAGTATAACAAACTGCACCAAGCAATAAAGCTCTCAGGATGTTCTCATTAGTGAGATTACTAGAGTCCTGTTGTAGCTTCACCAGGTATCTAATACCTACCCACTGTAGTCCTTGTCGTTCTGCAATTTCAAATTCTGCTCAACTTCACCGCGTAGAGACTGGTCGAAGTCATTCAGGTCCTTTTCAAGCTTTCAGATAAGCACTCTTACACAGTAGTGTACCAGTTTTCTACTGCAGTTAAGGAGTTATGTAACGTTTGAGTGGTATTACTGTTTCTTGCTGATAAAGATCCTGTCTCTGTTCACCCTGGTGCTTATATTTATGTTTCAACGGCAGACGTGTCACAAGGATGTCTCCAGGATGATATTTCTGTGAATACGGTAGGTATGTCGTTGTGGAAATTGTCACAGGAAGTCGTTGGTTCCTCTGAACGGGACGAGGAAACTACCATTAACTTCCTAGAAAGAGAAACCGTCGCTAATAGAAAGTTCTTGCTATCCCACGGGAGATGTAATTAGTGTGATCTTCTTGAAGCCTTTCCGGGTAAATCATCGATCCTGTCCGATAGGGATTTTGCGGGATGGCCAGTTATATAAGTACCCTATCCTGAGGGCTAGCCGAGCTTGGATTCCCCAAGGGTATATCCTTCTGTCCTCTCGAAGATCCTTGCCAGATACCGCCTTACAGCAATCCTCCCTCTTTGTTTGATCCAGGTATATTCTTGAATAATGTACTCTGAAACTGTTTACAAGAATATTAACACAGAATACGGTACGGATCAAGGAAGGTAGGAGTAATAAGGAATTCACTGTAATAATGGATAGCACCTGGATATCCTGGAACGTCGTCTACGTGGTAACCGGCTTAATAAATCGGTTCCTGATTTATGCAGTCGTTACTCTTCTGGCTGGGTTGTCCGAGTGATTGATAAAAGAGAGTCCCTATAAGAGAACGAGAGCGATTGGTGGGGGCAGGGGAAAGGGGAGACTGGGAAAAAGGAATGCGAAAGTGGAAGATGGAAGGAGAAAACAGAAGTAAAAGGAAGAAAAAAAGGTCCTGGGAATGCTTTGTGCCTGTGGGGGTCAGTGCGTCCCGGGTGTTCCTGGTTATCGCGATAATAGATTAGCCAAGTGTCGTACCAGCGCGTGCCCTGGACAGGAGTGCCAACCTACAGGGCCAGCAGGCTGTCAACCTACAAGCATGAGAGTCCTTCAGCGAAAGGTTGCCTCGTCGAAGGACACTAGGGGGAGACTGAGAGAGCTAGGGGTTGTATTGAATCCTGAAGGTGTATTGAAACTCTTGGTAGGCGTAGGAGTTCATATCTAACTGTAGTGAGTTGGAGTTGTCTCTGTAGTGAGAGGGAGAGAGACGGAGAGTGGGCTCGACACTGATTTCCATCAGATTCGAATCACATGCCAAATTAATTCTGATCGTTTGCATAGCCGAGCAGTCGACATTCTAATTCCATTTGGTCGTTACCCCAGGAAGGGGCTGCTTACAAGGTACCTCCTTCCGGTCCTCCCAGTCTTCCTGTCCTTTCCTTTACGATTTTAATCAAACAACCTAGGCGTTTTGAGGCTGCCAAAAATTATTTCTCTCGTCGTGTCGTTCGAGGATCCAATTGACGTGGTATCGTTGTCTTCTTGATAGCAGAACAAATTCATACTATAGGATGAAGCTTTACAGTGTAATTGTTGGAATTTTACTGACCTTTTTCTTTTAATTCGAATGCTTAACGTGTAACTTGATGAATTTTTCTTTCATTTACGTCCTTCGTTCCTTCTTCTACATTTGGAAGTACGCACAGTCGTCTGCTACCTGAAGTAAGACTCATATCGAAACTATATGCGATATTGCAAATATCGATTGCACGAATTCGAGTTGTCAGATATAATCGAAACACGTAAAGAAAAACCTTCTTGATACATGACTGAATATAAATTTTTTCAATGAGAAAGATTTGCTCTGATTTCTCAAGAGAGATAGTATCAAAATGGCGTGAGCCATTGGTCCGACTATTTACGTATAGTCAATATACGGCTAGGACTACCTTTTATTGATTTTTTTTATTTCCTCTAGCTTCTTTCCTAAAGTATCCTCGTTTTTTTTTCAGCCGTTTATACTGCGACAGGAATCTAGCATATAGAAACAAAGAGCCCCTCGAGAACTTAAGGAGCAATAAACTACCCTGACGTTATCTGATGTCTCTGAAGATTTTCAAAAACTGTCATACACTCAAGTGAATGTACAAAAAAAAACAATTTTTGTAAAACCAACCTGTACATCACTTCAAGCAGTACATCAACGTACCATGGCATGTCACAGTAAGCAGGTATTAAGGGGGTGGTTCTTGTACAGTAAACGTTCTCTGCAATCTCTGCATCGTAGAGGGTGGCCAGGAATGTCCCACAGGAATGAGACAGTGCCATCCGCTCTGATAACCTTTGAAGGAGCCTGTAGCGCGATTCCCTGATCACGCGAACCCCAACGGTCTGATGGATGGTCTACCAGGAGACAGTAGGAGTACGCCGGTTAGGCTACCTAGACGCACGCTCAGGGTTTTCATAATGAATTCACTCCCGGTAAATGAGGAGGCCATTCGTTTCGTCTTCAGGATAAATAGAATACCCTCTAGGTACGTATACTTGTATCACTGAGTGTACACAGTCGACTTCATCTTCAGGTGTCCCAGGCGTCATTTCAAAACTGGCTTTTCCTCGTGTTAGGTCGATTCCGTCAATCGTCCAATTTCCTTAAAGTTTTTCCAGGATTTCACCAAGAAAAATACGTTCCTCGAATAACCGAGGAGTACGGGGACATCCTCCAGATCTTCCTCAGGGGGATGAATTCCAATTGTCACCTTTCAAAACTTTGGACCCATTCAAACTTCCTCTTGATTCAGTAGTGGGGAGGCTCTCTTGCTATATAATGAATGTAGTGAAGACGTTCCTGTCAGTTGTACGCCAGCTTTTAATCAGTTAGGACGTGGGAAATAATTTTACTTTTTTCTTCTCTGCAAAGCATGAAATTAAATCCGGTACAACCTGTGAATGTACACGACATCTATATATATATATATATATTAACAATACAGGTAGGAAATCTAGAAATAGCTGTATTCACTCCTAGAAAAACTTTCCCATAAGCTAATTCTTATTTCCAAGTTTATAATACAAAGAGGTAAGGATGTTTGATTGCCATGAAAAGCATAGAGAATAATAATGGGTACGTGCCAGGTCCTGCTGGCAACAGCAATAATAAATCCCCATATAACGTTAAACCTCTGGTTTATCGATATTTCTCCAATTTCTTCTACTCTTGTCATACATCTCCCGTCCTTTTTTCAGATTGTCAGCTTTCTGGTTTGTCTTATTCTCTTCAACCCCCGGTGTGTCATCCCCATGCACGTACTCGCTGCATTTTAATGCGACATCCCCATCGCTCTTGGTTTCTCGTCTCTTCTGAATCCTGAGGCCGATTGTTATGCTCGTCTTACACGGTTTGTTGCAAAGGGCTGAAATCGATCGAGGTCGGAAATAACGCGGATTCTGGGAAGGTCGAGATAGAGGATGGGGAAGGTAAAAATAGGTGAAGAGATACACGTATAAGCAGTCAAAGTGAGAGAGAGAAAGAGAGAGGAAGAGATGGGTAGGTAAGGTAGAAGAGGGTGGAAATAAAAGAAGGCAGTAAGAGATATTAGTAAAGATAAAAATTCTGTGGAATATATAAGGGATGATTCGATGAGTAATAAACTGTAGTAGTAACGGTACGTATGCTGATGTAATACGTACGCAGTGTATAGTCTGTGACAAAGTAGTAACAGCGATTCCAGGAGTAGAGGGTAAGGATCATCCTGTCGTTCACCATAGTGTTGAATTGCAGTGAGTACTCGTTAGCCGATTTACTGTAATTAATCAGTTGATTAATTAATTGCCAAACGAATGTGTGCTCTCACGCACTAACCTGACTATAATCGTATACCTCTAGGTCGCCGACGCATACCTAACACCAGGAGGGGTGCGCAGCATCCAACATAATCACCGATACGTTAATTAGCTCGTTATCATTAATTCGGGCCAATTGTAAGGCCGCGGAATTAATTAGTTCGCTGCCATTTTGACGATCGGGAACTGGTCCCGCGGCTGCTACCACCACCATTCTCGTCCTCCTCTTCGTATGGAATATACATTGGGGCTGTTATATTCACTGAGGGAATATTCTAGAGGATAGATCCCGCGGGAGTTTTGGGAATTTGGGTCGTGGGGATCCTCCTCGGTCCTTTCCCTTTACCTCATCTTCTCTGTATCATCCTGTCCTTCTCGTTGTGTCTACCCGGTGCAAGCAGAGCCGACGGAAGAGGGGACCCTGTCTAATCTCGCGGTTCGTTTTATTCCCCCGGCGATTTGTCCACGGCAGCTATCTGAGGAACGCTAAATCCACGGAGGCAATTTGGATATTGCCTTTCGGATCAGACGCGACTACCCAAACCCCAGTAACCGTTCTTACCCACCCTTAGCTATCATGGACCCAGTCCATTTATTCTTTTCTTTTCATTCTTCTAGTTTTCTTCACGACGACGACGGATGTTCCCTTGGCGATGACTTTGTGCCAGGATGTATTACATTGACTGAATATCCTGGTGGCCATTACACTCTGCAAAAATTAATGTTTCTTTATACATATAATATCCATATATATAAGGTACTTGAAAAGGGTGGATGGGGCTGTTACATAACGACTGAGAATATCCGGACTATGGCTACTTGGAAGATCAATAGCCTGTCACGAGAGAAACCTGCAAGGATCTACGTTTCTATTTATAGAAAACTCAAGTGGGATTTATGAGAAAAATATTCCTACGATTTGACGTAGGGATGACCCACTATGGATACAAGACATTCTGAAAGCATTCTCCTTGCTTAAATTTCTCTTCCCCTCTTATTTCTCTATTGGGTACACCTGATGGTATGACCGTACTTTCCTTAGAGATGGACATTTTTTGGTGTTCTTCTTACTAGTCATGCTTTAGTTGCCTTGGTCGTTTAGCCTCACCCTTACTCTGGTCTGCCTTGGTGACCCCTGGGGAATTATATTTCTCCACTGGACCAGGTCCAGATCTCCTGACGTCGACTGGAATTCTTGATTCACATTGCAATTGGACAGTCCTTAACGTAAGAGGATTTGACGTGAACTTTCCCAATGATTTTTCCTTGAAGTTGTTAAAAAAACATTTTCTTCACCAGAACGCCGTGTTTCCCCACGGTATATGGTGATGTACGTCTTATGGGGATTTTATCAACGGAGACAGTAGTCATCTCGCATTGTCTCGAAAGCTGCTTTCTCCTTGTCAATTCCTTTGGGAACAAAAAGTACTTCGACGTCTATTCCATCCTTAGACGTTATTCTTTTCCACGTTCTTATTCCCTTCCTTTTTCTTGTGTTCTTCGACTCGCCCTCTATTCTTGGGAATTGCTTATTGGCTTATCGCCTCGATAATATCGATACGATAATGAAGCCTGTGAGAAATTTCCGCCGTAGGCAAACACCCTCAAAGCCACTCGCTTCCGAATACCAAAGAGAATAACGAGGGGAGAGACGGTTGCAGCATTGTGAAGCGTCAAAATTTCTTGGCAAATTAAATTGTATCTACCTAGCTATTTAAAGTTAAGAAATAAAATTTAAAGCAAGCTACGCGAACGGGAATGTCAGTTGAATGTCCAGGGTAAAATTAGGTCGGCACCTTGGTATTACCTGGTCCGTGTATAGGTGTGTGTATATTCTCTTTTGCACAATTTCCGGCGTCGTCGATCGACCTCGTACGGCTTGCTTATATTTATCGTCGTGATCCGTCACGACACATGGTCAATTTTTGATAGCTCGTGGAATCATTCATCAAATGAATGTCAGTGTCAGAAATAAGGTACAAAATAAACATACCTAACATTATGATCTCATTATGTAATACCGAATGTCAATTTTTTCAGAGGCGACGCCGAGCGTCGGTGGTCCCGTGTTTGAGGCGCCCATCGGTAATCAAACAGCGCCGATTGGACGCGAGGTGGTTTTTTCCTGCAGCGTTCGCAATGTCGGCAAGTACAAGGTGAGTCAATTCCCATGGCTATTAACATAATAAATATTATAAATATATTACCAAAAAAAATGAAACTCCAATGGGACCGAACGATTGCTCAATTTATTACAAGTCAACAGAGCAAGCTATAGTTAATGACGAGGTGGTGGTAACGAAGAAGAAATATGATAGAAAGAGAAACAAGATGGAAATAGACATAGAAAAAAAAAAGCAAAGAAAATTGAAACCTTTTTATTTTCACGAAATCTGCTTTTCGTCTCGGCCTAATCCAGCCTCTGAAAATCCCAAGAGGGCTCGGCGAGCGTTAATGCCGTCTATACGAAAAGTGGAAAGTTCCAGAATGTTCTTGAAGGTAGCAGAAGGTGGCCAGGATAAGATAGATCCAAAGGAATCCAAGGAGGCCTGGATGGAAAGCCTACCCTGGTCCAAGGGGATCCATTCGGGTGCCTGGAGGTTCTGTAATTACGCGATCCATTTATCATACGAAACAGCATTATCGCGGAGTTTGCATAAAAACTAAGTACCCTGGCCATTATCCTGTCTATACATCCATCTTCAGCCAGGCCAGCCATACTTGCTCTCTTGGTTCTTCCTATCTATCCTATAGGATTCCTCCCTAGTTTATACTCCAATTTCTTCCTTCCTTCCTTCCTTTCTCTCTTGTTCGTTCAGCAGGCGTTGATAAAGATGCGTCAGCGTGTCTCATTAATTCTTTTTGTCCACGAAACCACCCCCGTACTATCGGATCATCCTGTAGAGTTTGCTTTAGTTCTTGTAGCCAGGGATGGTGGTTTCCTATGACCTGATATAATTTAACTGTGAACTTGCTGCGTCGTTAAGCACATGCCTTACTGGTTACCTAAACTGATGCTGGTGCAATAATTATTATAGCCCTATATACAATTTAACATACACAATTATTGTGTGTTACCATAAACTGGAAAATCCAAATTGAATTTTCAGATTGGCTGGCTGCGCGCCTCAGATAATACCATCATATCAGTTAATGCCAGAACAGTCACTCAAAACTTCAGGATCACTGTATCTTATGAGATTGGTCGTAGTGTTGGAACATCATCAGGCACCGGGATGAATGGTACTAGTCAATCCCCTGAGGGCATGGTGGAAACCTGGAAGTTACACATAAAGAAGTTGGAGGATAGTGACGGTGGTTGTTATATGTGTCAGATAAATACAAGTCCTATGATCTCACAGCTTGGCTGTGTTGAAATTTTAGGTAATGATATAAGACAATGTTTATTGTTATTAATGTTGCTCAAAAGAATGTTAATATAATTACCTTTATTCGCAGTTCCACCTGACATCGTGGAAGGTAGTGATACCAGTGCTGATTTGGCAGTCTCCGAAGGAGGAAATGCCACTCTTAGCTGTAAGGTTACGGGGAGACCTATCCCCAGAGTCTCATGGAAACGCGAGGATGGCGAACCCATTTCCATTAGACAGACATCACCCTCACCTCTTGGTCAGTAGCAAACAAACTTAGGTATCTTCTTAAGACAAGACATCATTGGGAAGTTGGAAATCTATATGGAACATTCTAACAGTTTCAGTAATAGACTATCCAGTTGTTTCTAGGAAACAAGTCTGTCTTGCTGTCAGTTTCTTTCTCTCTCTCTCTCTCTCTCCTGCTATTTCTCTCTCATTCTCTATCATCCTAAACTTTGAAATTTCCTTGCACCTCCCCTATTGGAATAGAATAGTGTTACAGGGATTTACAGACTCGACGTAAACACCAAGGGAGACGAATGTACCAGCCCGTAGAACCTAACCTAAAACTACCATCCTGTATCTATATAATCTACTCCACCTAGAGTACTCCCCAGGAACAGTATGGTATATAGTGGCCAGCTGTTGGAATAACTTGTTCTTTAGGAACTCCTGGGAATCCTCCTTATTGGCTCATGCCGACCTCGTGTACGTATCTACCTATCTCTACGTATCGTATCTACGTACGTATCTCATATACATAGATACCCTGTACACGTAGATACAGGTACATACGAGGACCGGAAAGTTTCCAGTTTACAAAGTTCTTTGTTCCCGCCAGCTCGTTGCTCCTCCGCACCCTAAGCGCTGCTCTTGAATCGAACTGCGTGCTCCAAGAAGTTTCCTCACTGTCTTCTTATACTTGCTACATCCTTGTCCCACCTTCAACCAGGACTTCCACTTCCTCTTCTTCTTCTTACCTAAGGTACCCTAACGGTACCTTGACTACTTCTGCTCTATCTTTTGTATCCTCGTTTAGATCCTCGTTCAGACTCCAAAGAATCTCATGCTCAGGATGTTTCCTACAGGTGGAAACGGTTTCATAAAGTATGACATGTACAACGGATCCGTTCTCCAATTTTATCGTGTAGAACGAAAACAAATGGGTACATATTTATGCATCGCTAACAACGACGTACCGCCGGCCATTAGTAAAAGGGTTACCCTGACAGTAGAATGTGAGTATCATATGTGTCCCTAACGAATACCCATTGTTCTCCAGGATTATAGCTTTTTTTATACCAGAGTATACACTACACCCCGTGACCCTCTTCTCGTTTTCACGCAGTCGCGCCCGTGGTCAAGGCACCGAATCAGCTTTTGGGAGCACCCCTCGGTACCGATGTACAACTAGAGTGCTACGTCGAGGCCTATCCCAAAACTATTAATTACTGGTTGAAGAACAGGGACGAGATGTTGCTAGATGGGTAAATATTATACTCCAAACAAGTGGGTACAGTCTAATGAAAAAGTTTTTCTATACGTAATTCATCATGTCTGCATACTTTGCATTGTGCAGAGCGAAATACAGCATCCGTGAAGAACGTTCTGGCTACACAGTTTTCATGTGGCTACTAATTAAGGGCTTTACGCGCGAGGACGTGGGTAGTTACAATTGCGTCTCGACCAACAGTCTAGGCAGGGCTGAAGGGACTCTGAGACTCTACGGTAAGTTTGCTTCAACGGATAAATATGTATATACCAGGAGCTCGATAACTATTACAACAGTGAGAAACTTCCTAGGAGTTTCTAATGATTTGCCAAGCATTCTGTTATACATATATAATATATGTATCACTCTCGTACTATAGAGATCAGAGTATACAGCGAGAACAGGGGGTCCCACGGGAAGGATCACATTTCCATAATTGGCGGTAAGCATCGTCCTCCAATCTCGCGAGTATCCATTAACGTTAGATTAGCCGTTACCAATGGCGATGGAGCTAACATTAATCTTTCTTCATTTTTCTCTTTTTCCATTTTCTCTTTTTTCCCTCCTTCATTTCCCTCATTGCCTTCACTTGGAGTGTAGGGCTCGCCGAGGCTGCCAGGGGCTCTGGCGCTAGTAGAGGCAACGACAACTCCGGGAACAACTCCAGCTACAGTATCATCCTGATTCTTCTATTGCTGCCGGCGCTCTGGCCCCGGTGAACGCATGCCGATTTCCCTAGGGTGCACCAGAGTATGCTGTACTTGTAACCGGAATGATTTGTGCCAAACTGACTGGAGGTCCCCTCCCTCTCCGCTTCGCCATTCCAATCCTCTCTTTCTCACTCTCCTCTTTTGTTCTCTCACTTTGTATTCCCTCTCTTTTCCTCATCCGTCGGCGCCACAAGAAAGAAATCATATATAGGGGGCCCTGCTGAAGAGGATCGCGACTGCAGCGCCATCTGTTCCTAAAATAAGAATCATCCATCAAGATTGTCACTTGACGAAGCTATACAAGAGGCGCACATTTTATGCAGAATATACATGGACACTGACAGGGAAGGATTCCTCGAGCTTTCTTAAATAATGATGCTTGGGTATCCAGGGATTTTAATTATACATAATTACTAGTCGCTAATGGAAGAGTGCTCCAGTGTCAGTCTTAATGAATTTTTAATACTGTTTTTTCCCTTTTTCTTTACTTTGAATTATTTAAGAAGCTGCTCATATATATATTACTTTCGATCGCTATTCATAATCCCAGAGAAATTTCAACAAGCATATCAATGCCACACATATCCTTCCTCAACGTATCATTTTAATGATTGTAAAATCCTCGTCGCTCGTCGATCAGTTTTATCAGTTTCAATCTTACTGCTCAAGCAATCAACAATATTATTAAATAATCAAGCAAAAAGGGAGGCAGAGAGAGAAAGAGCTACTTCATCTAAATGAGAGTACAAGACAATGACAGAGTATGAGAGGGAGAGTGAGAGAGAAAAGTACTTATGTACTCAAGACTAAAGTATTCGTCACTAAATAAATGATATACAGAGGATAAAAAAAAGCATCTGCTTGAAACCCACTGAGAGCCACTGAACCCTCTTCTAACCCTCTTAATTCATTTAAGTCATTAATTTTATTTCTTCTCCCTCTCTCTCTCTTTCTTTCTCTCTTTCTCTCTCACACACTCACTCTCTCTATTTAATGCCTGTTCTTAATGGGTAAGACAAGGGTTTACCTGCACGAATAGTCGAACGGGGACCACGTTTGCGGATAGCCTCGTGTAGTACTGTGTACTACTATATACAACAAGTACAAGATCTATGTATATCCATGGATGAAGCAGTACACGAATACCAAGGGGAAACGGGCATAGCAATGTGTCTTAGAACCTGCCACGTTAATAAATGAGGCTCATTAACTGGGACTACGCAATAGGGCCAAGTACTGAATCAATCAATCAGTCAGTCGATCAGTCAGTCGGCACAGCAACTAAAGGAAGCAAAGTGCGTTCAGTGTTTCGTAATTTAGTAAAGAGTTTGAGTGAACAGAGAAAATCATAATATCAATTGTCTTACGATTTGTATATCCTGAATTGTTTGTCAATCTTCTTTCTCTTCTCTGCGTCCGAGGGAAAACGTTGACATGGAACACTGGGATGAGACGAGGATAAGAATAAGAGAGAGAATAAATAAAAAAAGAAGATACTAAATAGAGAAGGAGCATACCATTGTATAGAGGGATTCATTAATGCTTTGCGGACAACGGTAGGCCTTACTTTTAAGTATCACTTCGTACTTATCAGGAACCGCGTTCCTCCGGGACCTCCCTTCCTTCTTTGCATTCAATATACTAAGTGCATCTATTATATACTGTTTCTACGTTGTACTAGTCTAAGGGATTAAATAAAGACATAAGGAGGATATATAATAAAGAGAAAAGAATTCCGTTTTACCTTCGTAACCGCCTTTATGTACTTGATTATAGTCGGTATGCAGTAAAGATATTGTTAGAGAATGGGTGTGCTAAAAGGGCAAAGAGAATTCTAATAATTAGACAGAATATTGTTTAATTAAAATTATAATTAAATATTTGATGAGCCTTCACACTACTCAGTACCGTTATACCATTTCTCTCCACGATGAAAATCAACGGTGAGAAGGATTGGGAGGCACAGCTTACGAAAAGTCGGGACGCTTGACGTTTGTTTTGCTTTTAAACGTCCATTGGTATGGACATAAAGCGTTTCTGAAGTAGTTTTTCCTTTTTTCTTCTAGTATTCTTTTACGATGCAAGTTTCAGTGTTTATTGTAGGTACGGTAGTTACTCCACGTAATAGGTAACACGCTCACGCATGCTCTTCTGCGTACGAGAAATTTATGATAGAAGTGTTAGGACACGATTTGCAAGCTCTATTCTTCTTTATCGTTTGTGGGCTTATTTCTATACTGCAGCTAAGTGCCAGTTTTTGTAAGCTCTGGAGTTCTTCCTCGTGGACAGAATTTATGAAGAGTTATCAAACGAATCCAGCAGATGCTGCTGTTGGCAGGCAGGTCTAGTTCAGAATAATTCTGCTAGGAGGCATGACGTTATCAACCATGTTCATACGGTATGTAGATTGTCAGCACACTTGTAAGTCAAACTTATAAGTTCTTCGTTATCTTCCTTTTGACTTTGCTGCTGAAAAAATTGAAGTTTTTAATTTACGTTTAATTAAGATTACTAATTTGTAATTTGTGTGATCTACTGCAGCACGCGTCTTGAGTCATTTACATAGTTTCCGATTCCTGGGTGGCATGGAAAAATTTAAACCTTGAACTTAGCGTTTTAAAATTTTTAGTGGCCTTGACATGCTTAGATAATGGGTCAAGTTTAAATCGAAAATTGGAATTTGCTAATGTAGATCAAGGTCAAAGAAAAATTTTGCTTTCGCATTTTCGATTTTACGATCGCAGCGCCATGTGATGTAAGCGGATTACTGACGAGTTGGACGTCCGTTTTATAAGGATTGTACGCAATCTATACACAATATGAAAGTGCCTGACTAGTTCGAGCGATCGTCTTGACAACTGCACCATTTCTTCTCAAAACTAATTTTAGATTAAATATTTGTATTCAATTTCAAAGGCAACATTCTTTAGTTGCAATGGATATTGGTGAATTACTATCATACAAGGTAAATTAATTGCACTGTCTTAAAAAGAGCTGTCATACAGAAGTTAATGAGCTAATAAATGTACACATTAGAAGTATAGAACTATGTAAACAAATTTCAGCCACTTGCTTATTCTAACCTTCCATATTATATTCTTATTTAATTTACTTAATCATTTACTTATTCACCATTTTTCACGTTCCGTTCGCCTTACTAGCCGCCAAATACTCCAAAACGTCCTGTACCAGGAGAAGAGGATGATGAAGATGAATGGGAGAATACAAAGAAATCAAAAAAGGTAATCAAAACTCCATATCATCCACGGCAGAGACAGCCCCGAGAAGTTGAACTGACTCCTGTGAGAAGCAACGAGCCTCCAACACCAATTCGTGCTGCATTACCTGTACCAGCAAATGATATTGTGGAACCACAGCTGACTGAAAAAGAAAAACAAGACATTTTAAAATATGTAGAGACTGAGGCACCTGAAGTAGAAGCTCTAGATGAAGCTACACTAAAGAGGATGGTGCTACTGTTTGAGAAAAGGGCCCTCAGGAATCAGGAAATGAGAGTTAAATTTCCTGATCAACCAGAAAAGTATGAATTTATACAGAAAGCTCTGTACATATTTGTGAAAAGTGTTTCATTCTTTTTTTTTTTAAACAAACAGGTTTATGGAATCTGAAGTAGAATTACATGAAACTTTACAAGAGCTTCATGTAGTTGCCACCAATCCAGATCTCTATCCACTAATGGTAGAATTAGGAGCTGTACCATCACTCTTAGAATTACTGTCACATGAGAACACAGATGTGGCTGTAGGGGTAGTTGATCTTCTACAAGAGCTCACTGACGTAGACATTCTCCATGAGAGTCAAGAAGGTGCAGATTCACTGATAGATGCACTGCTAGAGCAGCAAGTATGTGCCTTGCTTGTACAAAATTTAGAAAGACTTGATGAGACTGTCAAAGAAGAAAGTGACGGTGTCTTTAATACTTTAGGTATATAGTCCCTACACTTCAGCCTTTAAAATATTTCCTTAAAGCTGCCTTGACAACTATCAAATACAATTTTATACTTTTTCAGCTATTTTCGAAAATCTTTTGGAATTCAGACCAGAACTCTGTGGCGACGCAGGTAAGCAGGGCCTCATGCAATGGTTACTGAGAAGAATAAAAGCCAAGATGCCTTTCGACGCCAATAAATTATACGCCAGCGAGTTACTCTCAATACTTTTACAAGAAACGCCAGAAAACCATCTATTAATGGGCGACCTGGACGGTATCGACGTGCTACTCCAACAGTTAGCCGTATGTACAATCTTATAAAGTACATGGTCATGAAAATTTCAAGATATTATTAAATATGGTATTCCTTTCAGTATTACAAAAGACATGACCCACAAACAGCAGAAGAACAAGAGATGATGGAGAACCTATTCAACGTCCTATGCTCAAGTTTAATGGCGACTGTAAATAGAGAACGATTTCTACGTGGAGAAGGACTTCAATTAATGAATTTGATGTTACGCGAAAAGAAAATGTCAAGAAACGGATCCCTCAAAGTATAAATATTATCTGTGCTTGATAATCCATAAGAAATTTATTAAAAACTCATGTTTCCTTCTCATACAATCCCAGGTCCTGGACCACGCTATGAACGGTCCCGACGGCAGGGACAACTGCAGCAAGTTCGTAGACATTCTCGGACTCCGTACCATTTTTCCACTGTTCATGAAGACCCCAACGAAGAACAGAAAGAGGATGCTCACCGCTGAACAGCACGAGGAACACGTAGTGTCCATCATCGCCAGCATGCTGAGAAATTGTAAGGGTCAGCAGCGACAGAGGTTGCTGAGTAAGTTCACGGAAAATGACTACGAGAAGGTCGATCGTCTCATGGAACTACACTTTAAGTACCTGGAGAAGGTTGAGGAAGTGGAGAAGAACGCAAAGGACGAAGAAGACGAGGAGGAATCTTACCTAAGGAGGTTAGATGGCGGACTATTCACGTTACAGCTTGTGGATTATGTACTCCTAGAGGCGTGCACCGGGTGTCCACCTGCGGTTAAGCAAAGAGTCACTAGGATCTTAGCACAGAGACGAGCATCTTTAAAGACTATAAGGCATATCATGAGAGGTAAGTTTAAATTATTGAAAATTGATTATTACATATATTGGATATATAATGAATCGATACTTCACCCTACAGAATATGCAGGAAATCTTGGCGACGCTGGCGACACTGAATGGAGGGAGGCAGAACAACAACACATACTTCAGTTGATAGACAAATTTTGATACTGTCAATTATCCTTATCGCCACCAGACAACTATCTTACAAGGACTTTTTTATTTGATATACTAAAATGATATCACGATTGGCTATTTGATATCGAAAGAATAATCAAATACAAGAATAGATCCATGATACGTTCTAAAGAGTCATACTGTTCCTTAATCTCAAAAATATAATGACGTAGTTTCCTGTAATACTCGTCATCCTCATACAGGCTATAAAATGATTCAAGCAAATATTTATAAATAAATATACGTTACTTTTAGAAACGATTTCAAGCTTTACGAGTCCCAATTGTCCAATCCCGTTTGTCTTTTATTTCGTAAACTCACAGTTACACATATCAGTCAGTCGCGACTCACGCGGAGAATCGAATTTCGTATAAATCAATCACTAACCAAAAAAGCTGTCAAGTCATCGTGACGTATAGATATACATTCGTTTACGAAACTATAATCAAACCAAATCTCGTTATGCGTTTACAATTTGCACGTCAGTTAAAATCCTAGTGATCCATTTAAACAAGCAAACGAAATGGACAGAACACAGCTAGAAAAACATCATCCACACGAAGAGGAATGTCCATTCTGAGCAAACTGATAAAGATTCTACGCGATACAATAAGGCCATTTGAATCGGAGGATATAATATACGAAATTCAAAAAATCATAGAAGACCTACGACCCACAGGATATTACGTGACCTATGCCCATTACGGAAAACCGAATCAGAATCTCTATGAAAAATTCACCATAAGTAACAATCACATGAAGTACGTTGAAGAGCTGTACGAAAATAGCAACAAGATTTACTATCAAAAGTGTCTAACAAATTTGGAACTGACAGTATACCAGGCAAGTAAAATAACCATTAAATTCTAAACAAGCTCTAAGTACCAAAAGTTCACTAAGTGCCTAAATCTTTACATGACCCAAAAAGAAAAAGCTCTTTCACATGAACATGAAAGAGCTTGATTATAAATTAAAAGAAAAAATCTCAGTCTACAAGCATCTCTCTGTCTGAAAGCTTGAAAGAAAAAACCTCAGTAGTCACAAAATTACTAACCAGTATTAAAAACTGTATAAACCATTTACATATAAAACATCTGTCCACGATTACTCTCACCACTAAGTGGTAAAGTACTAGTCTAGAGTACTTCTATATAATAAAAGCTCAGACAAAGCTATATAACACAGAAGATCCCACGTCGCCATGACTACGCAGCGTAACCGCGCATGTCCGTCTACCAGTCAGACACAGCCCGTTCTAGGTGGAACGACGATATCAGTACGTAGGTTCCCTCGAAGGGAAGAATTTCTATTAGGAAGGCATTACAGTGTATATCCGTAGCCATATCTGGTGAACGCGAGGCTTTACGGTATCCAGGCTAGTAAAAGAGTGAACGATTAAGAAAGCTCTTGCGCAAGAGCTTACCGTGTAAATAATATACAATAACGTTATGTGTCGTACGGGTCAACGTACTACGAAATCGATCGGCTATCGGCGTCCCGCGAAATTCCGTAGGAATTGATGGATCTCACGATAACCAGGAGGTGGCGCCTGTAACGGAGCAACCCGTCGTACACGAAGCGACTGGGAGAGCATAGTGAAAGTGCTAGTTAGCCGTTAAGCTGTGCCAATAGGAAAGCTTTCACGTAGCTTGTCTCATTGGCATACACCAGGAGGCGATCAGTTGGCTGCAAGCTCCCACGAGACGAAGTCTTTGTGCCTCCTGGTTACTGTGGTTCTCTCATTTTAAGACTCATTTCTTTTAGCGCGATTTCACGTATCCGCGACAAGGTTATCCTGCGAGCTTTTCCTCAAACAATATCGTCTTGCTCTCATAGATGCTTTGAGCTTAATAAAATCGATATTCCCGCGCTGCCTTGCCTTTATAACCACCGTAACGCGGCGCATCCTTTCTCTGGGGTTTGTGTAATCGCCGTCCAGGTGCTTCGTATGGGGATGACGGAGAGCTTGCGATCGTTGCAGTAAAAGCACAGGTGCAGTTAGTGCCGGGTAAGTTATCTAAATGTGATAACAGAAAGATTATGATTATTCTACGGTTATCAGAGAAGAACTTTCTATGGTACGGAGGAAGGATTCTGGGCAGAGCTTTTTTTTTGTAAGGACTCAAAATCTTCACGTGCTTTTTAGTACTGTTTTTGTATCGTTTCTTTGCTCTATTCGCGTTTATCTCACCTGGATTAAACTGGGTCACGATCTGGAGCATATGTATGTTGTATACACGGTCTTTGATAGGGACACGTGTTCTTCTTTTTTCTTGAGAGACTCCATTTCTATCCCTAGTTTGAAATCATTTATAAAATTGTTTACTATCAATATAATTTTGTAATATGCTTCTCTTGGCTTGAGAGTCTAATGATCCACGTGACTCCGATTATGGTATCAATAATAGTCTGTAGGCTTGTGTCTGTTCGATGTACGATGCTAGTATATATATATATATATATCAATAATCTATAAGCTTGGCTCACATTTTGAACGTCGTTAACGACATCAAAAACTCTATTCCAAATGAATGAGCGCCAAGTCGCTTGTAAAAAGTAAAGCCAATAGAAACAACTGGAACTCACGAAGCATGGAATTTATACGTTCTTGAAAAGCTAACGGGTGTACGTATTTTATTAGGTATAAGGATGATACACAAAATACTAGAACCACGTGGCAATATATATATATATCATGCAACCTCACCATTACTTCCTTCTGCAACTCCTCTCCCTAGTACAATTCCTTCGTAATTACTTAACAGACCCCGATACCTAAATCCACATCAAGAATGTTAAATCCTGGTGCATCCATCCTTGAGACATTAGAATTTCGTCATGTACATTCATTTGTCTACTATTGTTTGTACTTTTAGTAATAACAAAAATTGTCTTGTTTAAATAGAGACTATGACAGTACAGTACTAGAATGTTACACATTATACTAGGAACTCTAATACGGCATTGTATATACCAGTATACTATATTCTTATAGTATAGATCAGATCCAAGTACTATAGTATATGCTTACTACTATCAACGATGCACTGCTGTGCCAGAGTATAGTGTCCATGTCTGAAATACGCTTCCACGCACGCACTCTGTCAGGTTGCCAACTTCCAGTCGACGAATCCCTGAAGACAGAACCGTAGGGCAGAGGTCAGTATACTGCGGTAGTCAGTGCCGATCCACTAGGCTAAATTTGCTCGGTATTCCTTCTACGAAGTAACGTCGGAATGCCGTTACTATACTAGTGCATTACCCAGAGACATTTCCAGGGGATGACGTTGGAATGCTTCTCCCACCCTATTTTCACGTCTTTGCACATTCAACAGAGCCGTACATCCTTTATTCATGTCGATCAATTTCCAGGAGGAATTGCCAATGGATATTCTTCCTCTAGCTTGGCATTTCCTGGTGACATTCTTCTAGGAAAAGGTTGCCCTAATGTCAGTATCATTCCTTCCAGGTAGACCTGGTGAACAGTGTTTAAGAAATGGTGGTTATACGTACTAGGATATATGCATGCATGTAATACAGAAATATGCGAACCATTATCGATCAAACTGTCCTACATTTTCCATTTCCAGACAGTTGCTGCCCCCTCCTGCTTACTCTCTTGTATAGCTATATCTTGTGTAACTATAAATTGTCTTGGTAGATATTGTTTATAGAGTAACAGTGGTCTCTCGAGGCTATCGATTGAACTGGATTTGTCTGATCCTGTAATAAAATTATAATAGCTACTAGTGCAAGTACAAGTACTGCAGATAATTGTTAATTCACATCATTTGTTTTTAATCTAATTAATTTTTTTCCTTAAGAGATTCCGTGTCCAAAGCTCTGCGTGTCGTATCAGGGTAATATCGACAAATCTATTGGACAGTTTCCAAGTTCTCGTCAACCTGAAAATCTCATCCAGCACTCTGAACTCTACTCGAGGCTCGAGTGGCGGCAAAACGCTGACAGTACTACTCCAGAGAAAGGTGTAGAACTAGGAATAGTGAGTGCTAGGCAGTAAGCTAGGTTAGCAAGGGCTAGAAGCTGTCTTTCTGGTATAAATACGTTTTTATGACAGACGAAACTTTCCAGTTTTTTAGGTCACGCCCTCTATTTTCAGAATCAACGTAAGGAGACTGTAGATCTGGAGAGCCGTAGTGATTTTCTAAAAATTCCCATCGGCAATAAAACCGTCGATTAAATCAGATAAGGCATCTTTATCCGGTAGGTTTTTTTCTGAAATTTTTCTAAATTTCTTCATAGTTGATTCAGTGTGACACGTATCATGGCAAATTTGTTCTTACGACCGAGGAAATTTCCCTTAGTCACAAAAGTAGACGTTATGATCCTTGGGAAGGAGAGTGTTTTGGTGGCGGCGCCCAGCGTCGCGACGTCCGCATCGATCCGTTCACTTTCACTGGTGCTCATGGCCCAGACCTCCCTCTTTCAACCTTAATACGTTAAACCTTCATCCAACTTTCTTTTTGACTGATTTCTCAAATCCATAAAAAATCTTTTTCCATGTTTCTGCACTGTTTAATTGTCCCACAAGGATCAGTTCTCTTCGTTAGCAGTACTTGGCTTTAATCGGGTACATACAAGACCCTCTCAGGTATACCGTTTGGTTGAGCTAGTAGTACCAGACCTGAAAAAAGCATAGGTACCACTTAGCAACTCCTTACAGAAGTTAGTTAAATTAAAAGTAAAAAAAAGGTATAATAGCTTAAACTAAAAAGAGGTCAAAATAATAACCCACCTTTTTTTTCTCTCTAGAACTTGACCAAAGTAGTTAAATAAGGCAGAAGCATCAGGGGTATTGAAATTTAGAATTTCATGCACCTTATTCCTATCAATAAATCACAGGTATACCTAGTGGTAGATGATCAGCATTTAAGCCACACCTCACCTCAGCGACCTGACCCAGAATCGAATCATGGGTGCGCCCATCCTCAGCCAAGTATCCGCAGTAGTGTTTAACGTCTGTTAATTAACGAAAGCATTAATGACTATGGTTATCAAAAGGCATTAAAGAACCTAATAAAATTATACGAAACCGGTACGATGACCAATATAGAAAAATAAAGTAAATTCCAAATAGTCTCAATACAACGTTAATCTCGTGAGATCCACTAAAAATATCTTTGACTCTGGCGAATTATCAAGAAAAACTTAACTCAAGTTTATTCGTCTTCCCATCCAGTTACAAAAGATTCACGTGTACAGTGATTTGCATGGTAAACAAAGTTGAAAGAAAGTCACGTGTCTGATTAGGCACTAACCTAAGGTTGTGTCTACTACAGTAGTGAAGTACTGGATGATCAGACAAGAATAGCTATTACAACATAAACGGGATCCCCAGCTGATAAGAGAAATATATCAAAGACTTTTTCTCATTGGTTCTTTAATGTTCTTCTTTCTTGCTCTCTCACTAGTCAGGGATGAGACATCGAAGAAGTTTGAAGTTTTCATTGCCTCCTTTCTATTCCCACTGGCAATGGGTTCCCGCCGGCTTCGTGCCACGCGGTCTCATTGCCAAATATGGCTGGCCGCGGTATTCTTAGCCGAGCGAATACGAACGACAGTGGCCGAAGTCACCCGAATGGACCGACACCCGGAGCACCAACCACGGTAGAATTTCTCGCTTCCGAATTTCCCTGAGGATGATCCCCCTCGAGGCTTTCTTTATCCGTCCTCTTTCTCTGCTACCACACTGCAGACTATTGTTACCCTGAAACGAGTCAAAGTACCAGAGTTCATACCATATTACTGTAAAGTCCACATATAAAAAATAAAACATACAAAATGAGAACCTCTATATATAAAGTACATGCCCTATCAGGACGATAGTGAAGCTTTAACACCAATTAGGTGATAATTAATTGATCGCCGGAGTAACTAACGAGGTTATTAGGGTCAACCCTAAGCGTACAGGGTTCTTGGCTGTAGGCATACATCACATATACGTACGGGAAGCGCATCCAGGAAATTGCGAAAGTTCAAACAAAATATGCTCCTCAGTTTATAGCAGAAAAGTAACACGACCCTATTATACACAGACTATTCTAATACTATGCTCAGGAGATCATTTTTCAATTTTCTTCCAAGCAGTGTCCTAGTGAACATTGAGTCATAAAATCGCTCAGCTGCTCCTTACCATCTTCTTCTAGGATCATACAAGACTGACCTGACAGCTAACTATAATAGAATAAAATGACTGTACCTTGAATAATTTTTTTCCCATCATACTGTTCCATCTAAACCTTCCTATACCTATAGTACCTCTACGCACACTTCATCACAGACATTTGTACAGCCATTAATAAAACTTATATACAACCATCATGAACATAGCTACAGGTAAACGTTAATCAAGCAATCCTTGCACAATCATTTTACACCCACATATAATAAGCAATACCCACGCTCTAGGCCCATGCAAGAATACAAATTCTCTTACAAAATACTTAAAGATACAGTAGGAACATGTCAGTTCCACCAGATGCAGAGAAGCTCTCTTTGTATTCTAATATCTTATTTGTAACTGACTCCTATCCTATCATTATCCTAGTCTACTACAAGAGATACACAGTCGTGTAATCGACTGTCAAATAAATAAAGCTAAGTTACAATTAATAAGTCTACAAAATCAGTGTATCATATCTGCTCATATGCATATAAGAACAGCAATTATTAGCGACCTGAATTTCCAGTCATGTATACGTTTCACTAGCGTAGGTGTACATAAAGATAAAAATGACTTTCCGATCAGCGTTACACTTTGACGTGTTTTCAACGTCTCTCTCCTTAAAGTATCATATACATAAATAATATATATGTGTATATACATGTATACACATATCCATTATCATATGCACGTATCTTATGCGCATGACATATGCAGTACGTATATATATGTAGCATAGCATATAGACAGTGGGTAGATCTAGGAAGGAAAGGTGCTGTAGGTATTCGCCCACGTTAAATCACCATCCCAAATTAAGAAGGTTACGACGAGTTGAATATTGCACGCTGAATGTATGATGTGAAGTTATCCAAATAAAAAATGGCTGCTCCACTTTGGCACTTGTTGCCATAATATGAAATTCCCATTGCTCGACTCACCTATAAGTGTAAAAGAAAAAAAGTAATTAAAAATATGTATAACTATAGCTTTGAAGGTATAACTTAGAAACTGATTATCAATGTTCGTAACCTCCTTAATGTTTGCAAGTCAGCAAATGAAACGTAAATGACATTTCAAACTTAAAATCCCAACGTCCCACGGTGTCTTCTACCTACGATTTTTCTTTGCTTTAAAATCCAATACAAGACTGACACTGTTATCGGTTCTCATTTACACTACGCTGTATATTCGTTGACCATGAACGCTAGTCTACAGAGAAGACCTCTACGTCTGTCTCCATGGCGTCTGACAGCCCACACTTATTTTAACGCTTCCTCGCGAATCGAATCGTCGACCTAACCTGTTTAGTTTTCTTATGCCAATGTGGGTAGAATAGTATTCCAGGATGGTACGATCCTTTCCGATCAGACTATTGTACTGTTTTATCTACGCATGAATAGAATACTTTTATTCCATTTCGTTCTTGACCTCGGTAGGTTATGGTTTTAAAATTATCTTAGGGCGATAACTAATTTCATTATGCTACCACAAGATGGAGGGTAGATCAGTAAAGATTTTAGAATCTACAATTCACTCTGTAGAATATTAATGAATTGTAACGGGTTAACTAGAGATAGTCTTGGTATGACGAAAACGTATTTACACTCGTTGCCGCACAATGTCTTATCATAAACCAACAGGACACGTAAAGAATGTATATATACTCTTCACTGTACAATATGTAAGAGAGCCTACAATACAGATATACTTAATGTCACAGAACCTTATAGAAATCCTCGTGCAGATAAAACTTCTAGTTCTGATGGTAATGATCCGGCAGATAATTAACAAACGATTAGCCTGCACCAGGCGGTTTCTAGGTTAGCACGATACAATCCCAAGAAGCTATTGTAATTTCGCGACAAGCACCATATAACGCATGCATTAATTCATGTGGACTGTTGGGTCCCCATCACGTATAAAGTAACTCAAACGTGATTTAAACACAAATCTTCGGTGAGCAACTGTCCGGTTTGAAATTCGTACGATCCAAGGATGAATCGACGCCGGAGACTTGTCGTCGACGCCCGAATGGCGTCTTGTTGAATTACTCTCCAAGTATTCTCCATGGCTTTGGAATGTTCAGATAGATTAATCAACGCCATCAGCAGAAATCATTTACAGAGCATCGTACCTTTCATTGAGAGAGATTTCAGATGTCTGTATACTCAATCTATAAATAAGAATAATGGCTGTCACCAGGATAACTACTCGTTCCAGAGAATTTTCAGAGATCCTAAAAACATTAAGGTTAGTTTCAATCACGTTGTATTGAAATTATTGAGAAGTTTTTGTATATAGATATAAATTACATAGGTTTGTCTTCGTTGTTTTACATATTCAGAAAATAGTCGAATACCGGAAATCCTTGAACGGAAACTCGTCATCGTTGAGCGGCTCAAATACTTTTTCCATCGACTGTCTGTTTTTATCTATCAACGTGTCTATACCTGGTGTCGACCTCGTAGTATGCACGGCACGAGCGTACTCGTAATGCGATCCGATCACCATTAGTGGGAAAGTCTATTGAGCAGCTTGGTAGGAGGATGTGATGGAGATCAGCTTTCCAGGATAAAACCTACAAGAGTACAAACAATCCATTAGATTGCTCGTACCAAACAGTATGACTATCAAGTGGGAGCAGACGATTTTTAGAATTCATTATGGCGGCCTTGGGGTCAAGGCTAGATAACAAAAAATTGAAAACCGAGGATAAATCTCTCAGTGAATCTTCACTTACTACTTTGAAGAAACGTTATAGATGGCGTAGTGATAAAAGAAGGGAAGACACTGGAAGAAGGGTGACAGTCTGAACCTCTAGTTACTTCGAGTTTGAATAGCAACCGACCCTTTTTCTTGGTACAGACGTCACACTCCCGAGTTAATATTAGCCGGCGCGGTAGACAGCAAGAAGAGGGGACAAGAGAGAAATGTGATGAGATGAGCTAAAGGAGTATCTTAGCACCTATGTAGCTACCTGGAGGTCTACTTAAAGCAGTGCCCACCAGCCCTTATACGTTTGCGCATGCGCAATGAATGTGCTGCGTACCTATGCAACTACGAATACTACATGGTGTATGCAGTTTATACAGTCATACGGAATAGCAACGTCGACGTATGTAGCCCTTGCTAAGACACGTCTGCGTCTAAGGAAGCCATTTCAGTGCGATTACGGAATAACACGGTCAGGAAAGTTGACTTTAATCGAATTAAGCGCCTTGAACAGTGTAGACGGAGTATATTATAACTATATAGAACGTGAAACAGCCGAGAACAGTAACTAAGAGAAGTCCTAGCTATACGCGTGGAATAAATAACACATAAGACACGCCGTGCATTACATATGACTCGAGTAGTAGAGACGCCATTTTGAAGAAAAGTTCACGATGCCTATATAGATGATTTTGATGAATCGCGGTCTAATTAGAGGACGACAGTCTTAAATATTCCAGAGGGATGAAAACTTATCCAGCTACTTTTCTTGGCACGTATTCTTCCGGGTGTAGCTGCACTCGATTCCTGAACTAAGAAAGATGGCCGCGCTTCTGCTGTATCGAATCTCGATACGGCATCTACTGTAGAAAGCACATGCACTAAGGACTTTAACAGTAATGTGCTATTGTTAGAATATGGACTACAAAGGGCTGGATGGTGGCAGTGGAACGCTATAACAATACACGCCGCTTGATAAGCGGTTTCTCTTTTTATTTTTAGACATACCATCCGTTATAGTAGCGCCTACCGATGAGCTTGCGAACTGAGCAAGAAAGCTTGCTAATCGAAGGCCTCTTTGTATTAGCTGCATACCAGCCGTAGTATCCGTGCACTGCTTATGTCCAATAATAGAACTGCAAGGGAGCATCTATAGGGAGATTTGGAAAGGATGAATTTACAGTTTACAATCATAGACTTTATTATAAATCATGGATAACTGTACTGTAATGATATTATAATCACTTGCAGAATCCTCATGGCTGATATGATGTCTATTTACTGAAATGATAGACTATTGTTGATTGCGTAACTGGCTCCAGAGTAAAATCGCATTATACAATTGTGATGGAGGTTAAGTATCGTCCGGACAATATTCTCGTACTAGGCAAGTTGATAACCTTTAAAGGAAGTTCTGATAACTACAGTGGAAATCGTTTGAAGACACTTAATCGTACCAGTGGTCTCTATATTTTTTTTCTGTTTTTGATTCTAGAATAAAAAGAACGAGTTAATCGCACGGTTACGGTGTGTAGGGAGCTTAAAGCTCATGTATTAGATATGCTACCCTGAGAGATACAGACGGGAAGAGCACATGGAACGGAAAGAATGAGAATAGCCAGCCCTCTTCTTGCCAGTACTCGTACATTGGTGCGCGACAGGGATGCGTAAAAAAACGTAAGTCAGTCTTCTCGGCCAGAAATACATCTGGCTTGGTCGTCTGTAAGCTTCTTCGTTTTCTTCTTCTTCTTCATCTTGGTTCCTGACTGTTGGAACGTCCGGAAAACCTTCACTTCACCTTTTCATTGAAGAAGTGACTCACTTTTTGGAAATGTTTCTCCCAGAGTCTCCCAAAATAAGGATTTCTCTATAAAACATTGAATGACATTCAAAATATTTTAATCTTGGACTGAAAAAATATATTTCACAACCTTGACACTGATGATCCAGTCAGTACGGTTTGCTTGAAAAATATCTTAAAATTCTGTCATCAAGAATAATCATGAGAAACAAGAATTTGATAAGGGAATTATTTCTTTATGACACCATGTATAATAGAACAGGTTAGTTATACCAATATATACAATTATTAGCAAAGGTTAATGTATTCATTGGTAATAAGTAAACCTGCAAGACTATTATGACTCTATTAATGGCGGAAACGAATGAAATCATTAAATTACTCTATTCCCAGGAACTTCCATGTTCAACATCAAGAAATCAGAAAAACGACGAAATACTTATCAGCTACAATTCTCATTCTTTCATACTCTTATCAGTACCACTACTATTAGACCAATGGTCTCGTTCTAAGATAAAAAGGAAGCAGACCGATTGAACATTTTGATGAGAAGTTATGGCAGATTTCAAGAGTCAGCCAAGCCCATTCGCCACTAACACGCTAAACTGGCACGTGGGTAGAGGAACGTTGATCCAAAGAAATTAGCACTTGGATCAAATTTATCAGTTCAACACGACCATAGGGGGAGACACTGGTAGAATTTGTTTATAGCTTAAAAAATGTCATTTGAATTATTTAAGCAAATTTTGTCATATATCTATAGACCAATCTATACTGTTATCTCAATTCATAAGTGGCACAAACTCGAGCAGCGTTTCAGAAAGACTTGACTAGGTTTACAATAGCATCTATACATATACATATACATTAGGCAGCACATGTGTACATATGTAGACTCCACATGCTTCTACACTAGCACGTATACTTTAACCATTGGTTAGAAGCATGCGGGGTTCAGTCGAAGCCGCGCATTCGTCTGGAACGCATCGTGCGTTACTGCGTGCGCTTTGTAGAACAAACCTAAGACTGAATTATGTCCGTGGTCCTAGTACAGAATCGATAATAATAGCGTGCATCACCCATATAAAAAAAATATATATATATAAGGGATACAGTGCGCGAGTGCGTGAGAACGTACAATAATTTCTGGAGTACACAAGTGACGCAGATAAACGAATTTCTAGAGAAATTTGCTTTGTTAAAAAAAATTGAATTCTAAGAGAAAAGGTGAGGACCAAAATCTTCGTAGGAATATTTCATATCAGCGCCTAGGACGGTACAAAAATTCTATATAAAAATTTCTCCTAGCATCGTAACCCGTGTGAATTGTTCCTTTTATATATTTCGCATATTTAACGCTGCTAGAAAAGTTAGGATCACCTCGACTTTCGTTTCCCAGAAGCGGCTTATACTATTTAAGAGCGCCGGATCGGCTTAGGGCTTTGCATCACGTCTAATATTACAGGACGAACGAAAATAAACGCACTCTATCCAGTACGCACGAGCATCGCCAGTCTGGGTACATCAGAGTTTACTACAGAGTTCTCGTGGGACTTTAGAGTAGCCATATACAGTAAATAGATCAATACATATCTAATACAATGGATATGTAAATACATCTATTTTACACAACAATTTGCTTATCATTAGTCTATGTATATATAAGTCCAGATAAAAAATATATAGAGTGACTTATGCAAGGTGTACGCGAAGACAGAAACCTTAAGAAACCTAGTTGACGGTACCAAGGAGCGTCGTAGCTCTCTGTCGTAAATTACACCGTTTACACAAGTATCGACGTTTGCTCAGTGCTATTTTTAAACAGGCCATCTCGTATTCTAATGATGTAAACCGCAAACGCGACCGAGTTACGCGATACGCGATACGTTTACGTGATGAGAAACAAGAGGGACGAACCCATGTCGTTGGCTTATCATATATTTGCTTACTCGGAGGAAGAGAAAAGATTATACAGACACGTCAAGGGATCATCCATAGACATGCTGTGCATACATGACAGTGCAACGCATAATTTACTCTGGCCTGATTCAATGCAGCTCGTTATTAATTATGGCTCATTTAAAAGAGCGTCAAGGGAGACGATATTAGGTACTACTATTATTTCACTTAATGATAGTGTAAGTTATATTCTATAACGTATAGGGTAGTTAGAGCTATTATAATATATACTAGTCATATATATAGTCATATATATGTATATGTGAATATAGGTATATATAGTCTTTCTTTACAATGCGTGTCAGCTGTCTGTCTATCTGTCTATTGAACGATTGCGTGACCAGGGTTACATTTTGCGTACCTCTAGCACGTAGCCAGTAGTACAGTGCAGTATACGCACGATAGTTATGCCGGGTGAATAAGAAAGCTGTAGAATTTGACAGAAGGTACAAAGGAACAGTTAATATACTCTGATGGAATATTAATTAACGTTAGATTGATTAATTAATTTATACACGTCGACTGAGTTTCGTGCTTGGTATGATACCGGAATCCTTCCTCTGTTCAGTGCTGTTATAATGATAGGTGATGTTGTTGTACTTCCTGATGGACTAATCAGGTGGTTTTGTTTCTTTTTGTCTTTTCAGGATAGTCGTCGTCACCAGCTGAAGTCTTTGATATCCTTGGGATCATTCCAGGTCCTGTAATTACTTGGTCCGTGGCGAGTTTTAATGCCAGGGTATCGTTAGTGCTCGGTGGGAATTATTGAGCGATAGACCTTAAAAAAATGTAGAAACATGGCGCGTTAATTATATCGTGCTGTCGAGCGCAGAGAGACATTCTACGTGTGGTAGAGAAAAAATAATTTTACGTGTATTCAGTAGATCGATCAAGGCGTGCGAATCCATGGTGAGAAATTGGTCCCTTGGAAGTGATTGAGTTTTTTTTTTTAAGTGAATGGTGCATCTAGTTTTGATTATAGTGGATTAATCGAGAAAACTGTATTAAATATTGTGAAGAGGATTGAAAAATAAAAGTGACTATCATGAGACCGGAGTGCGGAAGATGGTCGCATAAGGCGAGGAGGTATCGAGAGGAACAATCAGAGCCAGGCCAAGTGGCCTGAGCTATGCCAGCCATTAGATCATCCTTGGATTCGCAGTTGGTGGGAGTTCCAGGTACGCCATCGCCAGGAAGAATCTGTGCCACGCGTAGGGACCTGTTCCTCTCGGCGACGGTCGATCCGCGTCCAGGTCGTGCTGTACACTGTCCTGATCTGAATGCTTGTCTGGTGAACGAAGGTCGTACCATTCCTGACGAGGTCGACTGTCAAGCTGTTCACTTTGGATACGCCATACCGGTAAACGTAGTGCCTCTTAGGGAACGTCCTGATCTTGCTGAATTAGTCCTGGACTCGACGAGCGAGCTCAGCTCTCAGGCAGTAAGATATCTTCTGGATCATCATCCCCAGTTGCGGCAACAGAGACAAATGGCGGCCACTGCTAAACACGATCTTCGCAGGAAGTTCCCGGCTGATTCCTCTGGTGAGGAGGACATCGCAGCCATAGCTAAACAGATCAGCGACCACGCAGAGGCTATATATCAGACGTGGAAGAGCAGAGGACTGGCGCCTACGGAAATACTTAATTGTCATAGCAATGCTACAGCTGCTGACAAATTTGGTACGGTATTGACGCCAACGTCGACGAACAAAGGATCACCCTCGGCGGTAGATATCTTGGCACAAGCACCTAGACTAGACAACAACAACCTGGAGAAGCTTGTGAACAATTTTGTAGTAGAGGATAAGGCGAGGATAGCCGCGTCGAGGCAAAAGTCACCAGCAAAGAATCTACCATCTTCCATACAATTTGCATTACAGAAATTCGAAAGAAACACACCGCAGTCTTCACCGGTGAAGACGCCGACGACGCCGGTGAAGCCTCAGGTACAACCAAAATCCCTGATCCTGACATCGCCTACCTCGACCTTTCCAAATAAACCATCGCAAATAGTAAAACCGCAAGTCTCACCTAAGACACCCGGTGCTCATCACAATGAGATATTCCTAGAGACGATAGAGACGACCTTCCCAGCTGATCTGACACCTTCGAAGATCGTTGTCCAGCAGAAGAGGCCGACGAGTTCAGTTATCTCTCCAGTGACAGCGGAAGCCAATTCCATGTCCTCGGGTCTAACAACGTGGCCCCTGAAAAACAAAATAGGTGAACCAAAGAAAAGCATTAAGAGTCCACAGACCCCAGAACCGCGCACTCCAACAAAGGAAGAGAAGTACGCGACACTCCCTAATAAAAATTCCAATTCTACTGCATACATGGATGAAGTAGCACGCGAAGAAGAGCGGTTAATAAACGCATTGAAAACGGGAGCCGTGATAACTGACGAACCACTGGAGAGTACAAGCAGTCCCATCAGTAAGCAGAAACCAGCCATAAAGAAAGAGAAGCCCAAGGTCGAGCCAGTGAAGCCTATAATCCTGAGCCACAACCACAGCATGGTATCACCAGGAATAGCCAACAGTGCTGCTAGCGTAGAAGCAAAGTCTCTTACTAAGGATGACTTGTCCACGATGTCCATTGTGGATTACGCCAAGGTCCGTTATAAGGCTGCACAACAGAATCCAGTGACACAGCAAAGATTAGAAGAGCATAGAAATTCTGGCAACTTCAATTCCTCCGAACAGTTAGTATCAACGACAAGAACAAAATTCGAACCCGAGACCAGCAAAGACAAAGAGCTTGGTAAGGATGAACGTGACTTCACAACCTCTAGATGGGGACCCAGGATAAATTCACCAAGACCAAGATTGGAGCAGGTGCCACATCCGGAGTTAACTACACAGCAGAGACAGCATATTCGCGCAGCAGCAACCGGAACCGGAAATAATCCTGTCAGACCATTTCTTACAAGAGGTTCTGTAGCCGAGCGTGTTCTCATCTTTGAAAAGTGTCCAAGTGAGCTTCTTCTGGATAAACGTGGACCAAGACAACCCGCCATTAACACCTGGAGAACCGGTCACGAGGTGCAGAGTAAAGCTCAGGTAAGTCTGAAACACAGAAATCATACGTATAAATACATCATACAAATTGTATATTTATGAGACCAAGAATGGTGTCAAAGAGAAATACGCATCAGATTGAAGAAAACAAGAGTCTATATACATATATATGCTTCTCAGCCTTTCATTGGGAATCTTCTCGGTTCTCTCTAGAATAGTATATGGCGTATATACACTACATCTATGTATATATATTTATTCGGGGAAGCTATTGGTCCAGGTCCAAAATCTCAAGATGAAGAGACCCACTCGTTCTTTGTATCTCATCATTTTAACATTACAAAGAGAATTCAAAAGTTTCAGGATTTATAAAAATGATTCCTATCCTGCGCTGTCGGAGAACAAAAATCTTGACATTTAAAATATACGTGAACAAACTCAACAAGTGCAACTAACAATCTACTGATTCAGTCAAATTTACGTGATATATCGTATCTATCCTATCTATTCATTATGATGATCCAATCTTAAAATCATATATAATACGTGACCAATGGATATTAATTACCTTGCTAATTAATCCCTAGCAAGTTAACGAAGAGACCAGAACAAATCCTACAAGCATTACCTTAAAAGCTACAACGTACAAGGAGAGATCGTTAGTACAGTCATCGAATCATTCATCAGTGAATGATCATGTCCATAACTGATGAATCAAAAAGAAAGAAATATGAACAGAGAAAAGAAAAACAATAGTTAGACTTCGATCACTATGTTCTCAATATGTAATAATTTTATATGCAATTATATGATTCGTTACTGTTCTCGTGGAATAGAAAATAAGTGATAACATAACGTAGATAATACGTTTTGGCACAAGCTGATACTGCGTAGTCATCTGGCTGTGATCCAGAACGACTTATCCATCCTTGCACGAGATACGATTGCTGTTGGTTCTCCATTAATCATTCTTCTCCATTTTGATGATGACTGCCAAAGACTTCTCGTATGTTATTGAAAATGGGATGATGAATTACTAGAAAAATTGACAGTTATAAAATATCTAGAAAAAGTAATAGCTCGCGCATATAAATTCCATACCTGGCTTTCTCTCCTAGGTGAAAACTTAACGTTTTCTAGATAACCAGTCAGTCGTTTATCTCATTTGCACGACCATACCCATAAGTCATAGGTATATACATACATGTAGACGGACGTTTACTAGCTATTGCACAACAATCGAACAATGGCGGAGTCACAGGCTTGGCAGTACTTTGCTGTCCGGCAATTATTGTTATCGCATACCACTGGACAGATTCAGTTTCCTGGACATAAAAGTAGAAATTTAACATGATACAATTGAAGTCTTCCAATGGAAATATAGTATGGAGAATTTTGGATTTTCTAAGGTTATTTTTCTTACGACACTGTATATCTATTCGTTGGCGCCACAAACTATGTGTTCTTGTCAAACAAGGAAATTGGAATAATCTTATGCTATCCAGCTTCCGCCTGTATCCGTTTATATCGAGCGTGACGGAAGATCGTATCCTGCTCTACTAACTGGACACGGTTAGTCCTAAAAGAAATAGTTTACAGGAGCCCATTAGCCAGACGTCTAATAAATAACATACGATCCTGACATTAGATATCTGTCTGTTCATACGGTTTATTTTACCAGCGTTTAGAACCGATCAGCAAGTCTATGTCTACATCAGGATTGTCTTTCTTCTATAAATAATTAGATGACTTTTTTACTTGACTTATCATAAATGTTATTCTTTACTACCAAGCTAAACCTAACAGATCTGTATAACCTATTTATTTTATATAACTGTAAAAGATCCTGTATAGCTATACTATTTACTTATTTTAGTTTTGCATAGAATTTCTAGTCACAAATTCGTCTGTACCGTTAATCGAGAATTCATAAATATAGTCACCTATGTATTATACGTGTACAGTTGAGATACTACAAAAGTACTACATGGGTACTCATATGCATACGTATGTGCTGGATAATCCGGCGACTGCATAGGGGAAGATATTTATGGATGCACCCAGTATAGAATCTCAGGCTTCTGTTACCTTTCAAGCAACGTCTCTCCCACGCCAGTGGTATCCGTTAACGTACTATCAAAAGCGTGAATAAAGAAAGCACGGGAAGACACTACAGTTGGCAATAGAAATACAAAGGATTTCCCTCCCAGTTGGGATAACGAACCCGAATGTATAGTATATACAGTATAACAGATGCAGCCACGCACAGTTATTGCAGTTATACGCCATTTCTGGTCAGAAGGCGAAATCGCCATTGCGATTCAGTGCGAAAATGGAAGCTGGACGTTCCTTGAGAGTCGATTAAGAGTATCAAAGCTGCAAGCGATGCAGAAACGTACCAGGTTGAGCTGGTATTATTGAAACCGGATCAGAGTCATAATACCTAATCGTATTTTGTGCCCTAACGTATTTGGCTTGCACCAATGAGTCATATGACTCGACTCGACTTGACTTGACTTGACTCGAGTACAGGGATCTCGTTACGATTAATGCTACACGATTCCTAACAGAGAATTGCCACGTGAAAACCGTCGTGCTAGACACTATTATGGTCATAAGAAATTCCAATTGAATTTATACATACGTACTTAAGGTCTAGAAGAGTCACCTAAACTCTTACGCAGTCGGTTAACAATTTCTTTCGTTATCTTGTCTGTATCTTTCACACTGTAGCCTCGAGTAGTAAGAAAAGTACTCACGATCCTTATTTTACGGGTGACTTATAAAGACTATTTTTAAATATTTTTCTTAGAATACTTATTGTTCTGTAAATTAGCGAATCTCTCCGTATACAATTCTTTACGACAGTGTAAAACAGGCTTTACACGTGCCTGAGACAGGAAGTGAAATACTGCTGTTTTTAAATGAACTTAAAAAAGCTATCTTTTCCAATCTTACCCCAGTAATTCAAAGACGCCTTTTTACAATACGACTCGCAGTAAGAAGACTAGACTTTTTGTGTCCCACGTATTTGTAACTTGTACCAAAAAGGTTCGTGACTTCAGTCGACTACGGTGACTCACTGTAACGTAATGCGCGGGTAAACAGTTAAACAGAGTTTTAGGGTATGTAAACTACAAGCCCTTTTACATATTTAGATTGCTTCGTAGTCTCTTTGCCTTTCCTAATACTCACAATAATACCAGATAAATTCATTACTGGTTTCCAACAATTTTTACTTGAAAAAGTGCATGGTCACACTGCGCATTGCGATTACTCTTCTGTACTTGCTATAAATAAGCTCAACGACCATGAGACACAGAGTCACATAAGGCCAATTCTATATACAATTATAAATACTTGACTGCAATAGCTCAATGAGCTCTGCCTAAGCTCAAAAGCAAATCGTAAAATAATCATTGTAAGCATACATATAACTAAGGTCACATTTCGAAAGCTCGTCCCTTGACCTATACCAGTCAATTTGGCAAACAAGAGAGCAAGCTCAATCAAGGCGCGGTCAAATTCACAATGTCAATTGGCAGCATGATTGACAGTATCCGTACACTAAGCAGTGAAGCATGCCAAACGTACTCGTGATATAGGTGTAACCTAATCTATTACATATCTCAATGATTTAACCTGGGTCTATATTATTATAGAAACGATCGTTAAGACGCCAGGTTGAATTTCATTTCAGTCTATTTAATCGACCTTAGCGTTAGTGATGAAAGCCGCTCATATTAATGGCCGGATTGGGTCGAGATGATTATCGCGGTCAGGAAGCTTTCCGTAAGGATATGCATATTCCATGTTTTTTCTTCTCTCTCTATTCGTCCAGCGATGCTCGCAGTCACGCGTTGTAACGCGTGGACAATGCTGTTCCAGGTTATTTAGAAGTGAGTGAGTAAGTGAGACAGGTAGTGGAATGATGTAACGTAGTAGGACGAGGTGCGGCTACGTATTAACTACCTCCGCAGGTTTCTTTGCATTCTTCGAATCCTTCTTACAGCATCGTTAAGCAGGGATGCCTTGTCCTTGAAGATGCTGATTCTACGTAGTAGCAGCCAGTTCGACGAGATCCTGACTAAATAAATAACAGAGTGGAGAAGCTCTCGCATGTTATTATTATGTCATAGTTTTTTTTTTCAATTTATATATCATATACTACTGTACCTGGAGCCATGTGGAGAAGTTGAATTAATTGAGGATGATCAGACGGACGTGTAGAATGTTGCAATGATATAATCCCTCCGATATCTGCGGTTCTAATCGGTTTTCATGCTTCATTACAGACCTTCGTGCGAGAGAAGACACAGCAGAAGAGTTTACCACCTCACACGACTCTTCAGAGACATGTTAAGGCTAACAGAAATGTTCATATACCAAGGTACGCAAATGATTGTACATTTTCTTTGTTCTTGGTGAATGTGAACAATTGTTTCTTGATGTTTTTGTATCTCTTGTATTGCACAGATTTTATTTTCCTGGCGGAAAACCAAGTTCGCCTGCGCAAATGGAGACGACCGTTGCACGAATCACAGCAGCTTTTCAAGCTCTACCTGGACAACGTGCATCGCGCACACAATTCCATACAATTACCAAAGTAGGAGGAAATATATATATATATATATATATATTATGTACCTTGAAATTCTTATTTATGAAAACAATTTAATTTCATGTATCCTTTTCAGGCTTGCGATTTGCCACTGTATTGGAAGATTCCCCTGTTCCTTGCAGCTGGTGGAGATCAGAATGGATTTGTCGACATGAATCAATTCCTTGATTTCTGGAAAGAGTGAGATATTAATTTTTTATGGAAATTACAAATTTTTCATTTACAATTTTTTGTAATGAACAATAACTTGGTAGATTATCCAATACGCACCACGACGCTGCTAGCAAGTTTGTCAGGATCACGACAAGAGGTCTCAGGAACAATATCCTTCCCGAAGATCTTATTCCTCTTGTACAGGACGTTGTCGAGACCCATCCTGGTCTCACTTTCCTTAAGGAAGCTACAGAGTTCCATTCTCGTTATGTTCACACGGTAATTAATTATACAATTCTATTACTACAGATCACATCATCTTCTACGTTTTGCTCATAAACTTTTATCACCAGGTCATCGCCAGGATATTTTACTGCGTTAATCGTAGCTGGAGTGGCAAAATCTCAGTTGCTGAATTACGAAGAAGCAATCTTCTGGCTGTTATTGCTGTACTGGAGCACGAAGAGGATATCAATCAAGTTACTGCATACTTCAGCTACGAGCACTTCTATGTTATCTATTGTAAATTCTGGGAGCTTGATCGGGATCATGATCTCTATATCGACAAGATGGATCTCACCAGGCACAATGATCATGGTAAGGAATTCCGTAGTAAACCTGAAACAAAAAATTCACAGATTCAATTAATGTCTTATTTTTTTTCACATCTTTCAGCACTATCTACACGCATGATTGAAAGAATCTTCAGTGGTGCTGTTACCAGAGGAGGTGTTAAAAGCGGAAACGGGACTCCACAGCCAGAAGATAAAATGAGTTATACAGAATTTGTCTGGTTTTTACTCAGCGAGGAAGATAAAAATCATCCTACAGCAATAGAGTATTGGTTCAGGTATAGTAGATTTTGGATATTCATAAAAATCTTATCAAATTTTATAAATACTATAAATAATTTCTCACAATGTATCCTCCGTAACAGATGTATGGATTTGGATGGAGATGGTTACTTGTCGATGTATGAATTGGAATATTTTTATGAAGAACAATTGCATCGCATGGAAGCCATTGCTATAGAGACTCTGCCATTCGAAGACTGCCTCTGTCAGGTATTAGAAATATTTTAATGTCATATTAATTTTTCATTAAAATAATTAAAATGTAAATCAATTTTATATTGCTATTCTAGATGCTGGATATGATTCATCCAGCAACGCCAGGAAAGATATCGTTGAGTGATTTGAAGAAATGCAAGATGACTTCCATCTTCTTTGATACATTCTTCAATGTTGAGAAATATCTGGACCACGAGCAGAGAGATCCATTCGCATCTACAAGGGATCACGACGCGGATGGTCACGAGGTAAGTTAATTAACAAAAGTAATTATACGTTTGGCTTAATTATCCGGGAAATAATATAAAGGAAAAAAAAGGGTACGATGACAAACAATTATATAAACTATTTTATATAAATGAAATATCATTTTTTGGGCAAAGTTTGGCTTTTGGGTATTATCGCGCAATCAGCTGTTATCATTATCATTCATAAATATCACAAATTCTATTTACTTTCACTAAACAGCTATCCGATTGGGATCGGTTCGCCGCTGAAGAGTACGAACTCCTGGTTGCCGAGGAAAGCGGTAACGAACAGAATGAACAAATGTAAGTATAGGAAACAATCCCTCAACTTTTAGACACCCTTATCATATAAACCCATTGAATCCCAAGTCGTCATCCTTATAAGGATATTAAAATTTTGACAAAAATATAAAATGAAAGAACATAAAAGTAAAAAAAAGATTGTTCAAAGAAACAAGCATGCGTAGATTTCCAGTAGCACGAACATTCTTATTGACTAAAAGATTATTGTACTGTACAAGGAATATCTAACGAAAAGCACAGAGAGTTTCATTCATACTCGCATTAAGTTCCTCTCCAAATGAATCAGAGTGTCATCGATCATTGCAGTACATATATTTGATACAGCGACGAATCCGTGATACGTAATTCACAGTCGTCACTGTAATCATTAAAAACTAATGGGGGCATGCAACATGCATAGATCTTAGTTATCTTTACATTTGGGATTTAACGTGGCTGATCACTCTGTTACACTGGACGTGTTATGGACTGGGTTTTATATTTAATGACGATGGTGCGATATGCGTTTGTTGCAGGCTGTGTGATGATGAAATGTAACCATCATCTACAGCTCAGTAAGTAAATCACATGTGCATGCACCTGTTCCAGAAAGCACGTGTGTAATTGTCTGTCTTGAGCATAAATATCAATGATTGTACTTAGCAAGTATTTGCTTAGACAATTTAATGTCATATTTTAACGTGTGTTCTAGTGACGTTTTCACATATATTCATTTTCATACTCAAAGGATAAACAACTTGTTGCTTCTTGTCTTTCCGCAAGCATTTTTGTCAAAGCTTCTTCTTTCTGTGTCCCTGTATTATTTTTTCCTGCAGCCTCTTATTGACTTATTTCTGTAACAAAGAAAAACAATAGCCTTTAACTATTTAACTATATAATTGTGTACTATTGTAGACAGAATCATAAAAAATTAATATTACAATGATATCACAAGATGACTCACCCAATGAAGATTCTCAGCACGCATACTTTCCTTATTATACAAAAACTTCCATGTCTATGGATAATCATTCTAATCACATTTTCTAGGTTGTACGAATCAGCCTCAGAGGACGCGCTCTCCCCAAACCTCGACGTTCTCGTCGGAGAGTCCGTGGATCTTCCTCAGGATGGTATTCCGTTACGATTCCACGAAGAGATATCGTCCGTGATACAACAGCAATTGAAGAGTCAGCACTACGACAGCTGTGACAGCGATGACTATGCTGACAGTGACAATTAGTTCAGTTGGTGCCTCCAGTAAAGAATAGCAAACAATTTGATGAATCCTGTAAAAGAAGAATACAATTAGAAACTTCTCATAATAATTTAAATATTCCTTAAAGGGAATCTAACTGAACAACAATGACTATACAAGAGATACAATCATCAAGATGGAGATGTCAAGAGACGGATGTGACAGACACTTCTGTTACATATTATCAAAAGAAATTGTGTTACTCAAAAGATAAACTAGAAAAGGGATAGACTACAGACGATAATCCCACGGTTGTTCAACGGGTTACAACGTTGTGTACTTCAGGTTGTAAATAGACTAAATTATTGACAATTCTATTATTACTTATTACTTTTAACGTAAAGGAGCTTTGAGTTAAACGAGAATCAGTCACGCTCCGAAATTATAATGAATTACACGTGACAATTATACAGGTCGTTTAATTCGGTATATTGTACTTGTTGTTCGACCTCTATATATTGATATATCGTCGGCGACGCGTTATTAATATAATTACAATTACATTATTACCACGTATTACCATTATATACGATTATGATAGAACGCCGCGTCGTGTACGCAACATGTTATAAAATCTATACATATACGTACGACTTAAGTATTTATATACCGAGGTAGTAATCGAGAAGTACCGAAGTTATTTATATACGGTGTCCTTTTTAACGCGATCGCTTAGAAACTATAAAAAAAATAATAATGCTCTTCCCAATAATTATGAAATGGTCGCTATACGGATTTAAATATATATAAAAGCGTATACAGGAAAATGACATGGAGCACGTGACCAACAATGAAAAAAAAGAAGACAATAGGGAAATGATTGTCTCATTGTTTAAGATCGCTACGGGACATGAATCAATTAATGTCTCTTGGATTAGCCACACAGAGAAAAAAAAACCAAAGAGACGCGACTTGTTCTTGCTTTTTCTATCTTTTTTTCTCATTTTTCTTTTCCTCTTGTCACGCGTTACTAAAATTGATTGCGCTGACGTGACTTGACCTAGGAACAATGATATAATCGCATAATTGCAGACAATGAAAAATCATCCTAGCGAAGCTCGATTAGTGAGAAAACAGCAAAGCTTTGTTGTACGCGTTAATTACAGATCTGCTATATCAATTTACAATAAAGATTCTGCCAGACCTTTTGTATTTTGCTGCGGTTCCATATATACATATATTACAACTATTGGTGCTGGTACCCGGATGACTGGACGGCAAATTCCACTAGAGGAATTTGTAATTTTCCTTTTTTTTTTCATTACTTTTTCAAAATTAATCTCCAGTCATTCCCTGTATCGATTTACCAGCTCATTCGTTATCTGCCGTAGTCGATTATAATTATTACACGCGACATTGTATTGTTTTGATTAATCAAGACTGCTGGATTGTACATATTAATTTCTTGCGTTTAAGAATAATTTACCGTCATTCGCGTATACATAATGTTTCTAGTCCAATGTGTGCTATATGATATCCCAGGTACGGGATAAAGAAGTCCCGATGGGTCGTCCGGTTTGAATAAATAATAACCAAGCAGCAGAATCATCCCCGTTGGTGTTTCGCCTATGGGATTGATAAAGTTGCGATTAGAGAGAAGAGATAAAAAACAGAAAAAAAAGATACATACATTAGTAGGTGGTATTCACTTTCGTTGACTGTCCAAAGATGTAACTATGATGAGTAGGTTGTTATGGTTTTTGTACTATTTATATATCTTAGACTCTTTTTTAGCGTTCAAAAATTATTGATATATTTAGGAACGATTACGATCATTTATTAATGCATTTTTGACGATATATATATACGTTCGATTGTTATAATATATTTATTCATTACATCTATAATAGGTTTATCGCTGTTCGGGCAAATTGCGTGCCACCCATTTTTAATGTCACAGGCGTGAATCTCTCTTTATCTTTTTTTATTATTATCCTATGGTTGCGCCTGGTGGGAGGTCCCTGAAAAAGAAAAATTATTATTAAGAGATTACTGTATTGTTTTCTATTTTGCTCGTGTCGCTATTCGTTAATTATTATATAAAAGCCAAGAGTATAATGATGATACCAAGAGAATTGCAGGACTCGAGACGCATTGAAATAACGTGTAATAACGTTATAGATATTTTTATCAATTATCAATTTTCATTTGTACGATTATCTTGTGCATGAGTAGACGAGTAAGGCCATTTTACAAGTTACAAAATAAATACGATGGTAAACGAATAAACGAAGGAAGAAGAATTAATGAACGATAAAGAGACTATGGGAATATTAATTAAAAAAGATAAACGTATACAGCGTATACGTATGCGTTCAATTTGCAGTAAATAATTGTTTGATACTTTCTTCCTCTTTACCTCTTTGTTCGAAATCGAATTTGAATTTATAAAGAGATTCAGGTACGTATTCCCGTTTAGGAATTATAATTGCGGAGCCATTATGAGCCTTAAAAGTAATTCTAATGATAATTGACAACGTCAACGAGGAGGATATCCCTGTAATCTTCATTACGTTATTAGTCTTTTTACCAGCAAGATTATCCTTTATTCTTTTACTTTCTTAAGACAGTTTAATGGATGTTTAATTAATCCGTACCTAACCTAATTATGTATGACTGTCAGATGGTTATTTCCAGGATATAATCAATTGGTAGCGGTAATTAAGGGAAGGCGGTTGAACGTTATAAGACGAGTATTAGCGGATATATATATAATGTATATCTCGTATATCGACACGTATAATGGATGTGAGCATATATTAATTTATGACTCAGGGGTCAAAGGTGCCTATATAATTGTGACCCTAAGTGCTAATCTTAATTACTGCCATGACGGAATGGAAATAGACTCAAGGAAAAAAAAATGTCAGGCATCCATACGCAATTTGGATGACGACGTAACTCGATTTTTTTCTTGTTACTTTTTTTATTCCGTCGTGAAAACTCTAATCGATATGTAAATAACCGACGTATATTCGGCGAAAATGTGTATTTCCTACTGACCTGCTAGAAAGCCAATCACTGTTCCATTGTTCGATGAAAAATATTCATTGTTTCGTTGGCACGTCTTAACCCTTTGCCAAAATCAAGATTCTTGTAAAAGGAAGGAACGACGAGTGAAATTCGAAATACATTGCAATTATGAGACACCGAATACGTGAGAAGTCTTTTCGACATTCCCTTTGCATTATTAGTTAATAGTTTTCGTACTTGTTAGTTATATTTTACGGAATTCTTGTTGTTCGACGACTTCTTATACCGGCAAAAACAACAATGGCTGCGAATTTTGAACTTCGCGCATGCGTAGAACGATGCTCGCGGAGTAGTTATATGAAAGCTGCAAGAATAATTTTAATCACTTTTATGAAAACGTTGTATTTCTTCATGACGTATTTTGGAGGAATATATTATTTGTAATAATATTTCTCTTTGAACATGGATACGGTTTACGGATTGGAGTGTATGTTTATTTTTCAGAAAAATGACGAAAACTGAATTTGCTGAAATTTTAACATATTTATATGCGAATTTATATGTGCTATGAAATCAGAGCAAGAAATAAGATTGCCAGGTGAGAGGAGCAACAATTGACATTATAAGATGCACAGTTCTTTTGGTAATATGTAAAACAATTTTTAGCTGTCAGGCTACCAGTTGCTGTTACAACAATTATTCTGTTGTCGTTGTGTTTCTGCAATTCGTACAATGGTGACTTTGTGTTTGATGACGCAGAAGCTATTGTCAATAACGATGATGTCAAAGATACATTGATAGTAGATGTCTTCAAGCATGACTTTTGGGGCACCAAACTCACCCATAAACAAAGTCATAAATCTTACCGACCTCTTACCATCTTGACATTTAGGTAGATATCTTTAACAGTACAATGCATATTCTAATATTAATTGTTCACTATTGATTTTTACAACTGCTTTTTATAGGGCACAGTATTGGATTCGTGGGTACTTGAATTCTCATGATTTTCATATAGTCAATATAATATTACATGTCATTGTTTGCATATTAACATTCTTTGTATTCAAAATATTATTGGGTTCTAAAACTCACGGTGCAGCATATTATGCTGCAGCACTGTTTTCAGTGCATCCCATTCATACAGAAGCTGTAAGTGAACATCAATTTTGTTATGTCAAACCCTAATTCTATGTTTCAATGATTCTATAGGTTTCAGGTATTGTTGGTAGAGCTGATGTATTATGCGCTTTATTCTTTTGGTTATCCATAATACTTTACAATAGAAATATTTATGCACATGGAACATACTTGAAATGGAGCAGCATGTGTGGTTGCATTCTGTGCATTGGTACAGCAATGTTATGCAAAGAGACTGGTATCACTGCAATTGTAAGAAAACTAATATTTCCCTTCTATTCTAATACATATCCATATCTTATGCACTATATGAATTTCTAGGGTATCTGTGCTATCTATGATATCACTATAGTCAACAAATTGTATCCCATGGATATAATACGAATATTTCAAATGAAAGACTCATTTAGACCTGTAAAAGAATCGGTCAATTCAAAGTACAAACTTTGTATCCGTCTAATAATTCTTTGCATCTCCACAATGATGCTTTTACACCTAAGATTCAGTATTATGGGATTTTCTACTCCAAAATTTCAACCTGTCGACAACCCGACATCATTCATGAATAGTTTCATTCTTCGCGTGATTAATTACAATTATATCTATTCATTAAATACCTGGTTAATACTTTGCCCGGAATGGTTGTGCTTTGATTGGTCAATGGGTTGTATACCAGCAATCGAAGGATATGACGTTAGGATCCTTAATATAATAATTCTTTGGTCCGTATTAAGTATGTTCCTTAAGAATATTCTTACTGCCAGTAATGACAGTTACTTAAGGTACAACAATATATTCATAATTCTTAATCATTAAATTAGTTCTAAAATTCAATAAGCTTAACTTTACAGATGTACAATAATGGGTCTGGCCCTACTGATCGTTCCATTTTTACCAGCCAGCAATATTTTTTTCAACGTGGGTTTTGTTCTTGCTGAAAGAACTCTTTACATTCCTTCTGCAGGATATTGTCTATTGTTTGCAACGGGTTTGGAAAAACTCTATGGGCACGTATCCTGGCGCAAAATACTCTTATCACTTTATATTGGATTAATTGCCATCTTCTTCACGCGATCCTGGATCAGAAGCTATGAGTGGAAGACAGAAATTACGCTGTTTCGTACAGCACTTGAAGTCTGTCCGCTGAATGCTAAAGTGCATTATAATATTGCAAAGAATGCAGCTGATCTTGGAAATGCGACGTACGCCGAAGAAGAGTACAAAGAAGCATTAAGACTGAATCCGAATTATGCTCAAGCTATGAATAACCTTGGGAATTTATTGAAAGATCGTAAAGAATTTGTTGAGGCTGAGAAACTTTTTAAACGAGCTGTAGAACTGCAGTACGTTTAAATAGAGAATTTTTATTTATACTCTTGAATATTTGTCCAGGAGCTTTATATTTCAGGGATGATTTTGCTGCAGCTTGGATGAATTTAGGTATTGTCCTTTCAGCACTTGGAAAGTATCAAGAAGCTGAGAGAAGTTATATTATAGGTTTGACTCATAGAACCAAGTTTCCTGATTGTTATTACAATCTTGGTGTTTTGGTGAGTTACTTTTATCAAGGTTTTAAAATTCTCAATTTCTATGCAGGATCTATTATCTGATTTTAGTATTTGGAGCAAAAACGTTATGTGGAAGCATTAAGGGCCTGGGGAAATGCGACTAGACAAAAACATACTCATCGTCGTGCTTGGACCAATACTATTCTATTACTTGATCAATTGGGTATGCTCTGTATTTATATTTAATTAGTTATCCAATATAGAAAATTATATGTAGTATGAAATCTTTAGGATTTCAAGAAAAAGCACTGGATGCTGCTACTGAAGCCTTAAAACTCTTTCCGGACGATGCTTTCATTTATTTTAACATCGCAAATATTTTGGGAAAAGCAGGAAAATTTATAGAAGCTGAGAAATACTTCAATGGCGCAATATTGAGAGATGCGAATAATCCCACATTTTACACTAATTTAGGTATTAAAAATTTATAACGTATACATTGTCAATTGCAGATACATATAATGAATTGAATATTTCAGGAGTTTTGTATCATCGATGGAAAATGTATGACAAGGCTGAGGACATGTACAGAAAAGCATTGGAAATAAATCCAGGACTACGCAGTGCAAGGCATAACTTAAAAAGGCTGACAAAATTTTGAATAATAATAAAAATTAAGTTTTGTATATAATTCATTTTTGTTGACTTTTAAAATATACTTAATCATACATTTTACAGTTAGGAGTAATTAATTTTATGCAAAATCAGGATCAAAGGGATATGGATACGCTTTAAAATTACCAAGTTTCTCGCCATTCACGTAATTATAAGATTTAAAGCAAGTGTCACAGAAGAAGCAAGGATTGTGAGGTAATCTGTCATTGTTTGTCGTGATCCATCGAACAGCATGTACACCACACATCATACAATACCGAGAAGGTCGAGGTCTTATTCTGTGTATTCTTGGATAACTGGATACATCGAGAGTGTCATCGGAGTTTATTAAACTAAAAAATAAAGTACTTAGTGTCATAATTAAGCATTTTGACATATTTATCCTCTACGTACCGAGCATCACTAAATACAATGAGGTGTTCGCAAGTGGCTTGGTGCTGATAAACCCAGGGGAAGCCAAATCTCACTGATAAGGAGTCTACGCGAACATTTTCCATAGATGCTATCTTGAAGGGACCTAAATTTCTGGTCTCTGCCCAATCACGAATAACCTTACTATAATCCTCGTTTGCCGAATCCCGAAAGTCGTTGTAAAATGTATCTTCAATATAGAAAAAACCAGATTTGTAGATGTCCTGCAATATAATTTTTATACGTAAATTAATTTCATTATATAATTTGTAACTGAATGTAACAGGAGAACAAATTACCTTTGCTGAAGGTCCTGCTTTTCTAACAGGGTATTTACTGACGTCAGTAGGTATAGATAAATCAGATATACAAGATATTTTATCTCTCAATTTATCTAGTGTTTGGAATCCAAGCATAACTATGACGCAGCTTAAAGAAATTTTTGGGAGCTTTTCCACACCTGTATTTCTCTGCATGAAAGGATTGTAGACACGAATATATATTAAAGTATCTTGTCCTGGTTTGGCAAGAGGACCTTCTGGTTTTGTCACATCATGTTGCTGAAACAAATCTGTTATCAAACTCTAATAAACTGAGTAAATTTGTGAGATTTTAAAAGCGAACTCACAACATAAGTCTCGCTCCGATACTTTATGGAGTTGATACTACTAGACTGTTTGGAGCTCAATCTTTTCTTTAATTCCACAAGAGTCTGCAGACCAACATCATCTGGAATATCCTCAGTTTCATAAATTTCTTTTCGCCTCATTGTACGAGGATCCATACATTTTGGAACTTCACCAGGTACCGTCAAGTTATCGACACTAGAAAGTCTCAGTTAAAATACATTACCTAAATTAATTGAATCAATACATACCTGCAATACTCTGCCAACAAGTTAAAGTCCTCATCAAGAAGCTGACCTTGTAAAAAATTACCAGTGGGATTAAGAGCTTTGCTCCTCAGGTCATGAAGTTCCTTGCAGTTAACAAGTTTTGCATATTCATCAAAATATTCTTTTAGATTAACCTTTACTGATGAGGTTTTATTATAAACTCCATAAACAGTATCCATCACGAGGCCACAGGTAATGTAATTAACAATACGAATGTATATTTTCACGTTTTATGCTCTTGAGAAAAAAAAACAAATTTCATACACGTGTTTTATTTTTATCCTCTGTTAATTAATTACGATCAGCCGGCTGCATTCAACGGCGTTACCTGCAGCACAGCCATCTATAGGAACAATTCAGATACGTGTTAATAAATATACTTGTGTTACTACTGGAAAATTTTGTAGGCAATAATAGTCTTGAATTATAAATAAACAATTAATTCTAGCGTGAACAAGTATTGTTATACAGTACTTCAAATGTTAGGAAAGTCGAGCATTACTTTGCTGACAATTTTAGGAATTGCTAAAAACATTGGAGTACAGTATAGCAGAGCTAGCAACTTCACCAGCATGCATTCAGTAGCTTATGTGACAGTTCCATCTCAGGAATTTGCAAACAAATTAGCTCGGTAAGATCATTATTGCATCATAATAACAACAAAGATTAATAGTTCAAAACTAAAGTCAAATGCAATTTCATTTCCTTTCAGTGATATAGTGAAAAGTAAGCTAGCAGCTTGTGTTAACATCATCCCACAAATAACTTCGGTGTAAGTTTTTGTGTTCTGTTATAACTTTCTTTTGTAACTTGAAACTTCCATGACACTGTGTCTTACATTATTTTTAGATATGAATGGAAAAACGAGATCAATGAAGAAAACGAAATACTTCTAGTAAGAACAAATTTCATCTATGCAAATTATTGGTTACAAAATTAAAACAATAATGAATGGCAGTGTATATAAGTTAATTTTCATATTTCAGATGATTAAAACTAGAACTGAGGTTGTTCCAGCTTTAACTGAATTTGTCAAGTAAGTATGTGAAATATGTTAGATAAATAGACATGACAATAACTTTATATCTGTCTATTTTTAGGAGCAAGCATCCCTACGAAGTCTGTGAAGTAATATCGTTACCAGTAAGTATCAAAATATAATTTTATTAAACCGCGTAATTAATATGTAGGGTATTAAAAATCTACAAACTTTAAATCACACATTATTTCCATTTTGCCTTAGATCCAAAATGGGAACGAACAGTATCTGAATTGGATCAGTGAGGTAGTACCACCAATAAAGAAATCAACAACAGATCCTTAAATTAAGCATACAGATACTCATTACTATAAAATAATGTAAACTACCAAACAAATCATTCAGTCATTAACACAATTGAATAAAGAAAGTCTATGACTTTCCCATAGCATTTATCAAAAGAAAATAAACTATAATCATACTTAATGTCTAATGATTACGTTTTTATTGCTTATACGATCTCAACAATATTAACATTAAAGATGTTCGTGGAGAAATAAATGATACAAAAATTCATCTCGGTACAACGTTCATCGCCATATGCATATTTGAAAAAAAATCGCTAAACGCATTCCAAACGTCGCACGTCGCAAACTTTTACAATTCACAGTTAATTTCCTATTGCTGATGAAATCTGTCAAAGGTTACATTACTTTCCCAATGAGAGAGGATTCAAGTAGTTAAAAATACGAAGCAATAGTCAATAAGAAAAGAAAACTAGAAACATTTAATAGCAATAAAAAGAACATGGTAATCGAAAGATTTAATTGAATCGCAATGGGGCACTAATGTTTCTGCTAAATGATCCGTCGAATAATAGATATACATGAACAAAAGCCCTAGAACCAACTGGACGAACGATTCCACATTGTTGTGCGACAACAATACATATTCTCTTGAAATTTAACGACCTGCTTGGTAACCAGGATATAATAAAATCAAGGCGGACGACAAGGATTCGTTGACCTGCATTTCAAAACCCTTGTCCAGGTTGTATCGACAGGACGGACATGAATAAACTCCAGCATTGAAGCTACGCTTCAAACAACTGAGGCAGATATTGTGTGCGCAGGGTGTTGTCACTGGTTTGTACATAACTTCTTGGCAGCAGACGCACATGAAACTAAATAATATTATAATAAATAAATTATAATCAATTCTAATAATTTCAATGTAATTACAACTTTATACTGACAGATAGTAAATACTATTCATATGTAACTCACCTTTCTGAAACTCTTTGTAGGAATGGTGCTTTTCCATCCAGCAGAACTTTGCAACAATCTTCCCATAACTTTTTATTAACTTCATCCTTCTCGATAAAGGAGGTTAGTTCGGCGTCCAGCTCGTAACCCTCGCACTTTTGTTTTTTCGTTGGCGGTTCCTCCTCCTCCTTACTTGCACTAGGTAAATTACTTTCCCTGAGAGCAGCTCGTTTTTTCGTTTCCTTATTTTTATTCAAGGCCTCCAGATATCCATCTGGATAAATTATCTTTAAGCCGAGCTTTGCTATTCGATTTTTACCCTCTCGTGTCCAGGGTGCTGGCGCTGGATCATCTCGTCTCAGCAGATAACGCCAAACGCTGAATCCACTTTTTCCTTTCTCTGGATAGTACATTACTACTTTATAGATTCCATCGTACCTGTATAGAGTTAGTATAAAAATGAATTTCAGTTCGATTAAGGATAGTTACTAAAAAAAATTAAAGCAGGTATGTGCAGCATACCTGTTACCCTGTTCAGGTGCGAATCTACTGTGTTTCCTCAATTTGTAATTACGCACAACTCGAACAGGTAATCCTTTGGTCCAATCCTTTGAAGTAGCTCCAGTTACTCCATTTAGTTCAGCATAACAATTTAAAGCTAAGGCTTTATTCATACGAGTAAGTGTTTGATCACAACTTTGCTCTGCGGTCCTCTTGTTCCCTTCAGACAATAATTGTGTAGGCAAAAGAAATGGAATGCATATTGTCAAGTCATCAAATATTAACCCATACCTGATAAGTCACGCCCTCCAGATCCTGTGTACATGAATTCATCACCGTCGTCATTATCATCTTCATATCCACCAGATAAAACAAGCGAGTATGCACAATCTGATTCACGACCATGAATTCCTGCCACGTGTGGTCTATGTACTCCTGCTTCCGATACCTTAAAGAATAATTTAAGTGGCAATTTTCGAGTTGAATAATTACTTTTAATTAATAAAGAATGTTGAATGAGAATCTACCTGCATCCGAAACATCCAGCATGTGCCAACTTCAATTCCTGGTACAGGACCACGATGATTAGGTGGTACAAGTGTACACTCCTTAGTTCTTCCTACGCAGGCCATTCCTTTACCCCAATCCCTCTTCTCTTTACCTGGTTCGGTGCTATTGGCTTTAGATTTCTTTTTGCTTTGCTTCAACTTCTCACCTGCCTTTGAGATTTAGTTTAGATATGAGGTGTACTTTTAGCAGATATATTAATAGCGGGGTGAAGTATTAGGGTAACAAATTCACCTTGACAATTTCATTCTCATCATTTTTACACTCCGGACAGTACCACTCATCCTCTGCTGGAATTGCTGTCAATGGTGGATTTAGACACCGCAGATGATATGCCTTGTTGCATTCATCACAGAGCAACAAATGATGAGCATCTTCTTTCCCAGCACAAACTCGACATCCACATTCCTTACATTTTCTACGGGGGTTATCCATACAGCGTGAACAATTAGCAGCTACACGTCTTCTGGATGGTTCATCCTGATCTTCATCTTCGTTATCCCTATCCAGTAACAGTTTAGGCTCCTCTATAGCGAATACTTCGCCTTTAGGATTTACTTTGCGATTTTCCATAGTCGCTTGATCTCTGACAATAAAAATAAATTATAAATTAATTAAATGATTAGGTTTCATTAATTCTTCTAAGCAGAGGCTTACCTGCCAACATGCAGAGTACCGGTAAGTTGTTCTAGCGTTCTGGTTTTGTGAATTTTTGAAATGGTGAAGTCATACCAATATCCAGTCTCCTTGGGCTCCTCAATATTATAATTAATCATTACACGCTGTCCTAATTCTAATTCGTCAAAATTCAAAAGCTTTCGTGCTCTTGGTCTTATGTGCAATTCCTCAACATCAAATGGATCAACTTCTTCTTCGAATTGCCAATTGACTTTATACATTATTTTTCCATCTTTCTTAAAAATCCTAACTATAATTGCTTCAAACCAGGCGCCATAAGCCTGGTCGATGCAATCTACATAATCACCAACTTTATAAAAGCGACTTTCTGTTTCTGGTAATTCCTCTTCCTTATCTTCTTTTATACAATTTACATCCTCTGTACTTTCAGTACTGGATTGGGCTGTTTCTTTTACTATATCATTTATCTTAGGCTTCATTAATAATTGTATTACATCATTTAAGTTAACATTGTAGTCAAATAATTTGTAACCATTTTCCATCTGTTTCCCGCGGTAGAATAATCGCTGGATGTCTTTCTCTATCGACATTTCTTGTTGAACCATGTCCTGTGAATAATGAATAACAATCTCAAATTAACTACACATACTTCTTAAAAGAAAATTTGGTATAATACATATTTATTATTGTTGCTTCATGTCCAGACAGATTTTTTAACCTTACTTCCTCGTCAGAAGCTATGGATCTAATGCTAAGATTTAATTATAGTATAAAAACCAAAATTAAAAAGTTCCTTTCAACATAATATCACACTGCAATTGTAGTATTAGAAAATGAGTAGCCATTATTATTAGTAATTCAGAAATATTGTTTGCCATATGTCCTCGAATAATTCAGTACAAAGTTTTAGCAAAAATAATCGCCATGTTGAATGAATCATTTTCAATGAACCATAGACATTATTAAATTTCTGACAGTATTGCCTCATGATAAACTGAGTCTTAGGTATCATTATATAAGCTTGTACCAGTAGATGTTCCTGACTTGGAGTAAGACCTACCATACGTTACTTCCAATCAAGAGTAAACGAAGGCAGAAATTATTATTAGTTCTCATATAATAACATGCTAAACATAACAAAGAACAAGAGAGGTTATAAGAAAGTTAAAATATAAAGTACACATAACATCGTTACAAAAGTTAAACCACTAAATTTCATTATGAAAAATGAAAATGAAAGTATAACAGTAATACCTTAAAATCCTCAACAGTGGTGAGCTTAGAGATCGTTAACACGACCTCCTGTTTCCCGTCGACGGTCCGCACTTTGACATACATCTTCGTTAATTTCAACTAAATGTCATATGTCGAAGACAATGGACTGTCGATCCACAGACAGTGGATCAGCTCTAATTTATAATACCAAATTGAAATTCCTTGGAAGTAACGTTGACAGAAAAATAACGTGCCGCCACTTGTTGGCTTTGTCCCTCTCCCACTTGTTAGCACTATACGTATAATGGCGGCTTTGGCGGGAATATCTGAATCAGCTATTGGTTCTTTTCGATCAAACAAATATTATCTTTCACGTTTCAGTGCCAAGAGAAGCCAAGAATCGCACCAATAGCAGTCGTGTACTCCATTCCATATACAGTGAAAATTGTTGCACCAAGGATCACCATTGTTAGGTTCAGTTTCTAGTAGTGACGAAGAGATGGCACTGACGTCGCAATGAAATTTAAATTTAAAAAGTCAAAGTTCAATTTTGAATAAGAATAATTACTAAAAAAAAGATCAGCAAACTCATTATACATTTAGTAATAGAGTTCACTTAATAATGTAGCATTCAATGCGACATGTTACAAGATAAACAACAGTTGTTGAATAATAATTAAGAAAGCAATGTATTTTATTCGTTACATTGAAAGTGTCTAACTTCTTTACAATTTGGAATACAAAAGACTTAATGTACCAGCTATAACAATGTATATATCTATTATTCTAATTGTTGGAAATGTGTCTGCCAATAATGTACCTGCAGTAGAAATCATTATGGTAAGTTCCATTAGACTTTGATTACAATGAAAACTGATGACTCTCCGATGTAAGTACAGAGAATCATGAGCTTCGATAAGGTGTATAAAGTATGTAACGCTATTCACTTAGTCAATATTCTCCTTAATGTTTGATGGCAAAAGATTATAAGTAACAGGTCATTAAATTAGAAGAGAAAAATACGACCTTTTTGTATTTAACGTCTATTGAGTTTTGTAGAGTGAACTAAGTTAACGGAGTGTACTACATTAGTGATGTAATTGGATAGTTCAAAATGAAAATAAAAATTAATGAACTGCTCGTTGTCTTTGGCTGCACAATAGAAGTAGACACGTCTTGTCGTGTAAATCTATTAAAAAATTAACAAATCATTCATAAAAATTCACCCTTGCATACACACATCTTGTACTATACATGAGAGTTGATTTCACCACAGGTTCTGATTATAATTCTAAGCTTCTTCATTACATTTACAATGTATGTCCTCCAATACAGTAAGAATAAACTTTTTATCCACAACATGAAATACAAGAGAATAAATTTTCATTGTTGCATATGTTAAAGTATACAGTGTGTCAATGAGATCTTCAGGCAAAAGCGAAGACTGTAGGAAGAAATACGTAAAGTGATGTGATAAGTTACAATGTTTTTAGGAAGTTATGTATTCCCTTAGTTTCATTTATTATATAACTACACTACAGATATCCTCTAACACATTTGGAATACTCTGCACTAGAATACAGCTTACTGAAGAAATCAGGTCATGACAACTCTCATATCAAGAATTTTCAGCATAGCAGATTCAATTCTACAAAGATTCTATCATCACTATAAAATGTACACAATTATGGCATGATACGGCTAAAGATAAGGGAAACCAATGATGAAGGAAATTCATTAAAAGCGAGAGATTTCCAGAAAATACACAGTCCCTTGTAGCTTGAATGGTGATCCAATTTTAGATCACGGTAAACATTTCTTTCTCTGTTAGAGTGAACATCCGCATAAAGATAAAGTTCTGTGCTCACTTGATCATAGAAACAAAATTAGTTCATACACTTGGAAACAACGTAAATCTTATATGAGAGAAAGTGAGGTTCAACTACTTATGTCCTAACCACTCTTATCTTTCTTATCAATACAATAACTGTGGCACGGACCAGCCTGTGTCGTATTCTCATAACTTTAAGAGAAAACAACAAAATTCATTTTTGTCATATAACTGCACTAAACGTATCACTGTCGGTATAATTAGCTGAATAAAGTAACACTGTGTTTCTCGAATTAATCAAATCACACCATAAACAATATTCACATTTGCTCAAAGAATAATTCACTGTCACATTGTTGGAGGAAGCTTCATAGAACATGTTATATCATTGATAAAAATAACATAATCTTCTCTATATCACCAGAAGAATATTTATAGTGCTCCAAGAACTATAATAAAAATTATACAGTAAGATGCTGCTTGGCTTCACCTGTGTTAGGATCCACTATGACTTTTTTTTGCACATTGTTTCCATTTGGAGATAAAGACCTAGAGGATGTAGTCGGGTCGACTATTGGTAGGAATCTCCCATCAGCACATTCCTTGAACAGCAATTCGTTTTCCTTAGCATCCTCTTTACCGTTTGCAGGAACGCGACGCATCGTCAGGGTGAGCAGTTCAGCAATGAGGTAAGAATCTGGCTTGTAGAGCCTGGTGAAATGAAGACGAATATGGTCACCCACGTTTTCATCCTTGCGAGGTACATAGTCGCAGTGAGGACATGGAGGTGTCATTCTCTCAATACCATGGCGACGCTTATGAGCATCCATGACATCCTTATCAGGAGTACTAAAAGGACAGTCCTGACAGCGAATAGTTTCTGCTTCTGCTTCACTAGGTGCCACCAGAAGACCTTTCTTTTGTAAGAGCATCAGTGACTGCTTGTCCTGGTTAGAAACTTGCAACACAGCAGAGTTCGCTGCACTACCACTAGCCAAGATATTGCCAGATGTGGAGGAACCTGCTGAAGATTTAGTTAAGGATTTGCCAGAGCGAGATATAGATATAGCACTATCAGATTGGAGTCCACTGTCAATAGTTATGGCGTCATCCTCGTACCTTCGTCGAGACGCTTGCGCCTGGGCATTAGCCTGGTGCTTCCTCAAGTGTTGAGCATAATTCGCGTAATATTTGACAGAATAATCACAAGTGTCGCAACGATAACGCTGCTTGGCGCCATGTAATGTCAAGTGAATCCTATACTGTTCACGCTTTTCAAAAGCCGACGGACATTTGTGACACTTGTACCGTTTCTCGCGAAGTCGACCATTCCTTAGGTATCCTGGGTACACAAAGTTAGGATTACCACGCATAAGAATGCCGAACTGTGGATCAGGTGGTGGTAGTAGTCTCGAAGACGTAACATTTTCATTAGCTTCAGCGTGCCGACGATGAACAACCTGGTGCTTCACCAGATTCTGAGCCGTCTTCGAGGAGTAATCACATTCAGTGCACTTGAACCTATTATTTGTACCATGAAGAGTCATATGATACTCCAGGGCGTCGAGTTTAAAGTATCGCGCCGGACACTTGGCACAGGTGAACACTTGGTTTCCAGTTTCCTGACTGCTAGTCGTGAGGTGATTGGTCACGACATTACTACGCCCTGTTGCTACCTCGACGACAATCCAAGCGACGTTAGCAGTGTTACTCTCTGTGGAATCCTGAGTATTTGCCTCGACACACGCCGTCGTAGGAGGAGGATATCTCTGCGAGTGACCATACAGAGAGAGTAGGTAACGAGTACGGTCCTGGTACTCGGGCGAATGTGCTTTCTGATGTGCCAGAAGATGAGCTGGTTGTCGAGCAGCATATGAGCACCATTGGCATGAGTAGGCTAATTCGGTGCAATGATAACGCAGGTGAATTCTGAGCTCTTTCTCGCATAAGAAACGTGCAGGACACTTGCTACAACAGTGAACCAGTCTGGAGTCCCTCAGGTCAGGTTCCGAAGCCACGGCCATGGGTTGAGGGAGTCCAAGGAGGGTGGAGAGGTCGTTAAGCTGTTGAGCATCAGTGCGACCCTCGTCAACGAGACAGTGTACAGTCCCTAAGGCGCCTGAATGCATCTCTGCATGGGAATCCATAACTTCTCTTCGTGAACAGGCGAAGCTACAGCTTGAACAAGCTATGAGTGAACCCTGGTTGGGTGAGTTCATATGCATACTCTCGTGATCGCGGACCTCGGCTCGACGCGATGATACGTGCGGACAGTGTCGACATTTTAACATTTTTGCAATTGTACCATCTGTTCGCGATACCCACACTAACGGTGCGTCAGGAAGGGCACGTGTATCCAGAAGAAGAGGTGGAGCTTCATTACCCTTTGACGAAACTGAACCTGAAGTCGAGGTACTTGGGGATGTTATGTGTATAACTTGTTCCATTGATGATTCCTCTTTAGTTTGGTTGCTCACTACAGAAAAATTAATATCTTTATTATATTTGTTGTAGCAGAAGTTAGTAGAGATTTCTAAAATACTAAATATGAAGCATACCTAGAAGTGTACGATGATTCTGAGAATATTTACGCTTAGTAGGTGGTGATTCAGATTCTACACTTCTCTGATGAACAACAGCCAATTCCTCTCCATGTAATCGAGCATGATCCAAGAGCTCTCTAATAATACCAAGAGACAAACAAAATAGATTAGGATTACTATCAATTTTGTAATAAATAAAACTTTATACAAATATAATACATACACTTTAGTGCTAACATAGTATGGACAGAGATAACATTTAAATATGGCTTCAAGATTGGGCCGATGATGTACACGATGCAGAGCCAAGGATTCAGCATTAGCAGCTGAGAAAGGACAATCCTCACAGGTAAAAGCATTCTAGGGAATACAAAAACAAAATATTAAAATCAGCTTATAGAATGTTCTTAGTATCTATAAAAATTCAAATAAAACCTATACACAAATATCAAAAGTGATTGACCTAACCAAACTAACCTTTTCAGTTTCAGCAACATCATCCATAGATTCATAATGAGATTTAACATGAATTAATACAGTCTCCTTGTTAGAATCGCGAAAGTTACATCGTTTACACTTCCACAAAGTGCGTTTACTCTCCTCTGACCCGGAACCCGGCGGAGAGGACCCCGACGGTGCCATGGTACTTGCCGGCGTAATCGCGAGTGCGGTGACAGCCGCAGTTGTACTAGAGGACGCAGCAATGCCTGTAGTCGGCGTTACAGTCGCACTGGCGTTAGAGGCAGCAGGATTATTTTTCAGGAGTGACTGACCCTGACTTCGGGTAGCAGCCTTCAAGGGTGGTGGAGGTCGCAAAGGTATAGCCGAGGTCTCCCTCGAGGAATTTGTAGATGCTATGAATGAAACAGGTGCTGGAGTAAGTTCTGGAGGTTGCGGATACTCCTTAGGATCGCTCATAATAAGAACTTTAGTTGGTGGTTCATCAGAGGTACGGTCTTCACCAGTACGTTCCTCGTAAATGCGTTCATCTCCTGACTGCTGCTCTATCTGAAGAATAAATAGAGGAAAATATAACAGAGGATAAACAGTACTGAATGTATGTAAGAAACTAAGTAATACTCTACAAGGGGAGTCGACTAAAGACATAGATCCTTTGTTATTAAACTGAGACCCCTGGCAAAGGATGTTTGGAATAAAGACACTTGTTCATCTTCATCCATGAGCATTGAAATTACATATATTATAAAGGTCTGACTTTAAACATAGTCTTGCCAGAGGTCTTTGGTTAAGAATAATGAAAAACTAAACTTCAATTGTTCTAGTACCGAGAACTCACATATTCTATGATAATAAATAAGAACACCGATAGAGCTTAGTTCTCTACAAGTACAGCACAAAATGATGAACGTAATATACAACATAGACGTTTAAATAAAAGCGGTTGGCAAATCGTAGGATCGAGAGACAGTCGAGAGACTATCAATTTATTATTGCCTGACCTGAGCGAGATACTTGTTGTACTTGGAGTAGTTGCGCCGACCGGTCTCATCGGTCATGAGAACCCTGGCGGTCATGTGCGCAGGATCCCTAGCTGCCTTAAGTTTGATGTGCTTTGTGATATCCCACCGCCAGTTCGAGCGGTAGGCGCAGAGTGAACATTCAAATGGTTTCCGATTCAAGTGACCCACAATGTGTACGTGAAAGCGACTGGCCGTTGAAGCCCAGAACGGGCAGTGGGGACATTTGAATACCCGTCGTCCACTCGGCGTAGAGCCACCCTCGACCTACAGAAAGGGTTTGCGCTTTATGCCAAAAAAACTAGTCGACTCTTATCGATTCTCGTATAACGAGATTTAATTAAATTAAAGAAAAAAAATGATAAACAGATAAGCTTGACGTATAGCGTTATATCCTATATGCTCAAGAGCATAGAGTAGTTCGGAATGAGCCCCGTACCGAGGATCCAGAAGAATTGAGCGCTCCAAAATTCGCATCCCAGTCCACTTGAAACGGAAACGCGTATTCACCGCGATAAGCGGTGCGAAGTTCCGTGTAACCCGTGGAGTTTTCCAGGCTATTATCGGTAGCTGCATAATCATTGCTCGTACGGTGGCAGAGGCGCATGTGCACTTGCAGATCAGCCGAGCTCTTACAACGTCTTCTACAGTTAGGACAACGCGAAGTGCCAAGGGACACACTGAGAGCAGTGTGATGAGTCCGTCTGTGACTGGTCAGCTCCTCGAGGCTACTCGCTTCGAAGGTACACCAACACTTCAAATCATTCTGGCTACTTACGGCCACCTCAGCTATCCCATTGTTCCCGGAAGTCGTCATCAGTCTCTCCTTCAGCTTGTCGAAGAAGGAGGCGTTCTTTTTCTCAAAGGAGTCTGCCACACCAGCCTCCTTCTTCAGCTCGGATGCCTGCTAATAATTAATAAACATGATTTTCCTTATTTAATATTGAAATTAGTTTAGATATTTGAATATTCACACTGAGGTACTAACTATTTTTTGAGGATCGAGCGAACGTACTTCTTTGCTTCCATATAACCGCGCCATTTCTGTATCACGTGCGATTCGAGCCAATTCCGGTCTTACTCTCACCCGGGGAACCTTGAGTAAGGTCGTACCCGGACCACTGGCTCCAGCATTGTTAGCTTTGGCATTGCTTACGGGACTCAGTGGTATTAGCATAGGTAATGGTTTCTTAGGTTTATTCGCCGCGTTCTGAGAATGAGATTCGGCCAAGTGTCGCTGCATCTTCGAGTCCCAGGCGGTGATGAATTGGCAACCTTTCTCTTCGCACTTGAGAGCAATGCAGTCTGCACCGGCAATGGCACTTCTTCTGTCCTCGGGTGAACTTAGGTTTTTATCTGGAGACAAAGACTTAGCTGGACTGCCAGATTTCAGTGTTTCCGGATTGTTCGACCCAGTCGCTGTATCTCGAAAATCACTTGCACCCACCTGTAGTAGTTAATGACAATGTCCAATATGTTTTAATACTTATCTCTTTATAGAAATAAATGATTGACTTTCTTAATGACCTGGTTATAACGCTTTGGACTATTGCGAGGCTTGCGTTCAAAAGGTGTGTTCATCTTGCGGTGAGTTTGTCCTACAGGAGGTTCATGATGATTGGTTTCATGTACTGTTAAGCTTTGGCGAATGTCTGCTGTGAAATTACAGGCTCTACATTGAAAGGCTCCACCTCCACCATGATTGCGTGTGTGACGATCTAAATTCCACTGAAAGAATTGAATAAGGAATAAGATTAATAAATATGCTTTCGAACTGATGTTATGGTGGAGTTTGTAGAAAGTGTCGAGTAAGGGATGTTGACAAAAATTAACTGACCTTGTATGGAGTACGAAAATCGCAAGCGTCGCACTTTATCATGGGCATTGAATGATATTTCACATGTTTTGTATAACGAGCACGAACGTGTGTTACGTAGGAACACTTGGCACATCTAAAAAAACGTCGTTTCAAGTGATGGACTCTTTGATGAGTTTCAAGATCCTGAGGGTTTGCTGCAATGTGAGCACACATTGGACAGCGACTTCTTTCCGCGGATTCAGCTGCGACCTTGTCCTGAAGATCCTCATGAGCAACACGGAAGTGTCTTTGTAATTTCTTTACGTGCTGACAAATAAATTCACAGTGGGGACATTCATAGCACTTGACCTATATAAAGGAAAGAATCAATAGTCAGATATTAAAATGTGATTGTAAAGTATAATGAATTCCAATTATCAAAAGTTAATAGCCAGAGAATCCAGTGTAGATATATTATAAAAAAAAAAGTATTGATACTTGCATCGAGTGAAATTGAATGACTAAATGATTAAAAAGAGCTGATCGAGGAGTTAGCAATCTCAATAAAATACCATTCCTTATAAAACTGGCCAGTGAAGACCAAGAGAGTCTAGCAAAATTGTAAAAAAATTACAAAATCAATATCCAGAAATGAGTAAATAACAAAAAAAAACAATATACTCGCCTTTTGTTTATGCTCATTTTTAAGATGTGCAAGATAAGCTTTTAGATTGGGTAAACCCTTAGGTGGATCACAGGTTTTACACTCATAATTTCTTTCAGATTCTTCCGGTTCCTCAGTAACAATTTCCTCAGGTTCCTCTTTAATAACAAGTCTCTTTTCACTCTCATCACTCTTAAATCTATCATCATTCACAGACTCTTGTTCCTCCAGTTCCTGCTCATCAATAATCTCATCCTCTTCCTCCTCTTCCTCATCCATTCCCTCATCATCCTCCTCATCTTCAACCAACAACTCGTCCTCTTCATCATTAATCTCCTCTTCCTCCTCTTTATTATCTCTAGACTCAGTCTTCGTAGGTGCTGGTATATTCTGAAGATGTTGCTGAGGTCGAGGACGTAGCGCACGCAGCCGAGGAAGTCGTCCTGACATCTTGGTTAGGTCTCGTTTACCACAACTCCCTAGCAAATATAATCTTCAGTTATAGATAACCAGATCAGTTAAAAACCATACAAGCAGTACAAATATTTACAACCGACAACAACAATCAGTAAAGAAAACGTGAGTATGATGGAAAGTAAAACGCGCGACAAGAAATCATCGTGCTGCCGGTTACGTTCTGAAAATGGACGGCTTCCGGTGATAATCCACGTCCGATGCGTTTTCCCAGAGAACGTCAAAGCCGCTTGCGCAACGTATCCTTACTCCGCGCGTCATTTTTTCATACAAAAACCTCTGTCTAAGGGAACGTGAGGCTTTAACAAGGCTAGCATGATTTCCGGTTCTTTCATTGTCACGTAATGGTTTCTTAGATAAATTCGACCACATCATTACATACATCAATATTTCCTCTTTACACAGGCACACAGTACCATCAAACTGACAGTGAGGAGTGGTATGCAGAATTATTGAAAAAAAAAGACACTTTTATCCTAAGTATTAAACATATTTCTAAAATTCTAAAGAAACGCGATAGCTCTTGAGACTAGAAGTCTTGGATTTGATAAGATAATAACGTGGACGCCGAACAATCCATACCAGAAGTCGTGCTCAATATATTTAGAATAATATTGATCTATATTATTTTATATTACTAAAGCATGACATATGGCGTTTAAATGCATAGTAAGAATATTTAGAAAATATATTGATAACAGTCACAATGTCAAATCACTAGAGGAATTCATATTAAAGTTTAACTGTTTGATCAGGAACCCGATGACTTCCGTTTTCGTCCAGTCCCGGCTCATCATCTTGTAACACTATTGGCTGACTGATAAAATTACAACCTGCACCAATTCCCCAACCGTTCACGAGATCCAAAGGAATGATTAAATGTTAAATCGATAACTGCATGATTAATATAACATTAGAAAGTGATAGGAAGTTCGAAAACGGAGTAAAAGTAGTACAGTTATACTCTCGGTATAGATCAATGTCTAATATTTAATAGTGGTATCGACTTCCGTTTCCGTTAACCCAGAGGTTGGACATGAGCGACACTATGCTAGAAGAAGAAGAAGAAGAACAACAAGAACAAGAAGAGTCCTGCCGTCGATGGCAAGGAGCAGTAGGTGGACTCACACGATCCGTCAGTCGATTTTCAAACGATCAGGAGGCGCGTACTGGTTCACTACGGGTAGCCAGCCGGACACTGGTAATAAAGGAGACCACCACCGTCTGACTCAGAACGGGACGCTGAAGAAGACCGCCTCTCCGCCATTGACGAGAGCGGTGCCTCGAGTTCCGTTTCTCCTCAGACCACAATATCAGTCGACTTCCGGTTGAGAAGTCGGCGCCCCGGCAAGAACCACCGAGCGTGCCCGAGCAGCTAGTTCGGATCACAGGAAAGAACGCGACACGCCGGAGAGACCGGTCGGTGGCTCGATAGCGAACTAAGAAGCAAACAAACCTCCACCTCTGTCTCCTCCTCCAGCTCCTGTTCGCGCTCGCTCGCGTCCGGCCGAACGATCGTAGTAATGGCGACGCGTGTCTCTCTCTCTCTCTCTCTCTCTTTCTCTCACGCATATGCCAGCTCCTTCTCGCTCTCTATTGCTTATGCTCTCTCTTTCTCTCTCTCGCTCTTGCAGATGGTGTATACATTAACGTACGCGTACGCGCCCTACGACCTGCCCGTCTGTCTACTCGTTAGTCAGCCACTCGAGGCCCACGTTGTCCTCTCAGCACTGCTCGGCACTCTGATGTCGAACGTCCGGACAGCACGACGAGGAGAGACGCACGTCTCTCGCGCAAGAGTTCCGCGACGCTAGTTTTACCGTGGTGCTAGCGTCTCATCGGCGCTGAATGAGCGCCGATGGAACGGAACGGACCAAGCAAGCAGGTCGGCTGGCAGGCTGTCCCTCCCTCCGACCGCCCGGATGACTTGACTGGCGATGGCGATGGCGAAGTGGCGCAGTCGGGCGCCATCTGCAATTCCGATTCTGATTCTGGTCTCTCGCGCCTCCCCTTCCTTTCCCTCCGACCCGTCAGAGCTCTGCCTCCTTGGCTGTTTCACTCGCCTTCGCCCTCGCCCTCGCCCTCATCAGCCAACTAGCTCCCTTTCTTCCTTCGTCTCTCTTTCTTCCACTCGGAAAGTCTTCCTGTCTGACTGATTTGATTATGTCTTCCGTCTTTCCTGTTTTCCTGCCTGCTTACACTTGTATGTATTGTCTGCTTGATATTTCTTCTTTATAGCTGCCTGATGAAATACTTGGCTGGCTGCCTGACTGCTGAGATGCCTACCTGCCTGGATGCCCTCGTTTGAGATACCTTCTCCCCCCACCCCTCGAGCAACATCCCTGCTCCAGGCTACTTCCTTAAGCTTATTTTCTACCAGATACCAACCCCACCGAGGACAACTGTTCGCACTCCCAGCTTCTTCTTCTTCCTCTTCTTCGACTGACTCCTCTTCTTCCTTTATGCTATTGGAGTATTTTTTTCTTTGATGTACTTCGCTTGGTCATTTACTCTTTCTCTTACTATATTACCTCTCACTCACTCGTTCCCTCCCTCTCTCTCTTTCTGACGTCGTTTGCAGTTAATCCTGTCCACCTTGCGCTCTGTATGAATCGCCGTTGCCGATGACACTACTCTTTCTCCTCGTCCTCCTCTTCCTCCTCCTATTCGTCTACCACCTCCTCCTACTCGTCTATCAGGTCGATGTATGTCGTCACAGGATCCTCCATTTCACCAAGAACCTCAGCTGAAGTATTCCTTTAGTCTGCAGTAGCGTACATGGTATTTAGGGATTCTCTACTTAATGGATGTTCCAAAGAATCCTTTCACTACGTAGCCAATATACCTGAAATCATACAATGTTCTAAATTATTTATATATCATATGTCATCATCGCACAGATTATTTATATCATTCCCATTTGACTGTATTTTGTAACAAGAAAAATATTTATTTCTCAGTCTACAATCCGTTCCTGGAGTTTTTCGTAACATCCACTTCAGCAACATAGTGAGCAACAGTATCTAAGAATGTATCTTACATTTCCTGAAGATGACGAGGAACGTCGGTATCGAGAGACGCCTAGCGGCTTAATCAGCTCTCTGTCTGTACTCGGCATTGTCCGGTTAACTCCGGTAAGCCGAGCATTGTCACAGTATGCAATACATTTATTAGCTAATTACAACAGTCACTCCATGTGAATCCTTTTTTTCATTCTTTAATGTAGCGTAAGGAAGTACTAGCATTCAGTCGCATTGCGCTGCTACGTCGTCGCCCAATCGATAATATCGTCGATTTCGTCACTCTTCTTGTTTGTCCGCCCATTTCCACAGCATCTTCTCCAAACGCGTTCTGACGCAACAGCCAACTCAACCTCTCCGTAATTGAATCCAGCTAGTAATTTATCTTTCGGGCAATAGAGCACAGAAATAAAGAATTCTGTATCTTTGACTTCCGGTTCACTTGGAGTATCTCTACATCATTAACCTCAGTGACAGATGACATTAAACTGTACTATTTTCTTATTATATTAATCTGACGTTCATCCAGAACCTATCAGATGACACGTGTGTATAGCATATGACTTTATGACTCTGTAAACCATTCTGGCGTCTTATCTTATTAAAAAGACATTGTCTTAAATATTATACACAAATTCAGCAGGCTACGCCTACAGTTGATGGTGCTGCTGGCTGGTTATGTACATCTACGTATCCAGATACGTATGCTATTGCCCAGGGAGTTTAGTCAAATCTATTGCAATCCACAGGGGAAACTACTGACGGCCGGGTCTCCTTCCACAAATGCTGGTGCGTCTAATTCGGGAGTCCTTCGAGAGCGTCGCGTGGAAACGTAGAACGGGACGCTTTGAAATGCCAGAAACACACTCCACCTCTCTGCATTAATACGCATAGAATATATGGAGGCAAATCATAAGTAGTAAATACATAAATATCGTGGTACCTTGTCTCTGAATCCTGTTGCCAACAAAAAGGAGGTTCAAAACGGGCGACATCTACCTGACCTCTTCCGCTCAGCTTATGTCAAGATATTAGTAATCAATAGTCGCTGTCCAATCGAACCAACTAAAATATTCAAAGAATATACGACATGAAGTATCCTGGCAGTTGGTATATGTAAAAACTCTTGTCAATGTAGCTGGTGAACCTTTGACAATATTTATATAGATTAAGAGCCTTTGACGATGGCGTCATTGTTCCTCTTGAAGTGTTCATCTTCGCCTTGCCAAATAAAACAAGTGATATGCTATCAGTGCATCTTATTTTCGATTGTCTTATACAAGTAGATATCCATTACTTCAAGTATAATGGTGGATCAGAGAAGGAAAGATCTCTGTCCTTGTAGATAAGATCCTGGGCAAGGATATAAGTACTGTTGGATTCATCACTGTCCACAATTCTTAAACCGGACCATGGGCAGAGGGGAAATCGTTGGTAAGACAGATTTAGCAGGACCTGCAGCAAGCCCATTCCATGGAACAGACAATGGCGTCGAGTGGCCTGTATTTTCTTTGAAGACTCCAATTCCCTTGAAACTCCTTTTCACATGGAAGAAAACAGAATTATTACTGACTGCCTGTGGCTCCTATTATAAAAAGTCTTACAGTTTGATACCAATTCTATCTAATCGTTAAATCCGTATTTTTACCTTGATTAAACAATTAAAAATTACTTGGGAAAAATACGTAATCGCAGCTGGCATAACCTATTTGTAAACGTGGTAGTCTGCTGTGTCACGCCATGTCACGTACAAAATATAGTATAAAGGCTATTGTTACGAATATTCAGAGTATTTCAGACACACGCAAGCTATAGACAAAATTCTGTAATTTGGCGTCAAGTGAGCGACGACATCGGTTGCAGGATAAGAAGGAGACAAAGGAGATGGTGATGGCGGTTGAGGAGGAGGAAGAGGAGTAGACAGAAACCAAGAGCAACGTCGAATCGAATTCCCTCCTCTCCCTTTCTCTTTCTTTTTACTTCGTTCTCCTCTCTACCCGCGGACCCATCGTCCGCCACGTTTTCCTTGCAGCCAGCTGGAGCCTACAGCGTGGCAAGGCGTCCTATTTTCTTGCTTTTTGTACAGCAGAGCTTAATGATTGGAACTATCGTTCTTAGATGTTGAACATTTATATCTGTTCCAGGGACATGAAAATGACTGAGGATATCTTATGTGTTACTTCTGTTGGTTCTGCTGAATGTATTTGTAGATCAGCCCAGGTTTAATTAGATCCTTGAGATTTTTTGTTCATTTAATCAGCACTGTCCTTATCTTAGCTTAATGGTTTTTACTGGTAATTGTTCCTTCTTTTTAAGAGATGCTTCAATATGGTATCGTCTTGCTGACAGTGGGTTATTGAATACAAATTATGCAATGATTGTGCCCTGATAAAATGGTATTGATTGTTTCTAATTGACTTATTTAGATTAGGATTATGGCTTGTACTTACCAGAGAAAATATTTTGGAGGTTGATTTTGAGTCTTTAAACTAAATTATGAGACTGTATAGACATGTTTTTGATTTATCATTGTTCTTCTTTTTCTAGCGTACGTTAGATGATGTACTATCATATTCTTTGGATACGTTCAGAAACTCATTGACAATGAAGCATCGAACGTATTCACTATGTCTGTAATAATATTCGATTTGAAATAAAGAATTTTTACTGATTTTTATAAACTGAAGAACGTGATCTTTTTATTACAAGATTTTATTGGTACTTCATCCTAATTCATGTGAGAATTATTTTTCAAAAAGGTCATTGTTGTCATATCTCTATAAAAAAAATGTAATTCAATTTGATGCAAAGTATGTCTAACATTAATGATTGTCTTGCTCCTCTTAACTGTTAGTAATTGAGCCATCGATTGGTCATAGAGCAAGAATGTATTTCTTTTAAAAAAACTTTCATCCTATTGGCACCTTTTACTAATTACGTCAATGAGACAAGGTCAGTATTTTAATTCTTCATAATTGTATGAAAAGGAGCCATTCTTTTAATAATTGTTCTACGCCACCATTTTCAAACACCACATTGGCACCACACAAAACTATTTTTCGATTAGATACAGTATCATTGATCCTAGATGATTATAATTTGATGAATACAGACATTATATTATTTGTGAATTTTTCTTAAACAGAATGTCTATATTCATGTTGCTATTATCAATAGTCAAGTCTACATGTGGAACGTTACAGTTTCTAGTGATAAAATTAAATAATTTTATATAACTGACAATTATAGTTAGTCTGCGAACGTGTCGAACGATGAAAACGATCCTTTGACTATCCATATTGAAATCAGCCCGGCAGTTTCCACTGTTCATATTTAAATAATTATATAAACATTATCCTGAATATTTGGAGGGTATATAAAGTGGTCTATGATCTCGTTACAAGTGTCCATTACGGTTGTTGGTGATAATTCATTCATTTGATTAGGAATTAGGTACTCATTTCATTAATCGTAAAGAATTCTTCATGGACTTTTAGTGGATTAATTTGTGGCTTATTGCTGTGCGCAACTCAAGCTAGGTTGGCCTTGCATTTCATCCTCATCCGAAGAGTAAGACTTTCCTGTACGATTTGTTGAAGTATTATGATCAGGATCATACTCCTCCAATTCAACATCCTCGGAATCCTTAGGTATTTTAAGTTTTGGCCGTGGAGGTAAAACAGACTCAAGTTGCTGAAAGAAATAATACCATTATCGAGATACATTTCTTATAAGTTATAAATAATTTGTTTTCTATTATATATTACCTTTAATATTTGTTCACTAACAAAGTTATCCTCAGGGAAAGTAACTTCAAACTTTATGTACAGATTTCCCTTTTCAAATGGATTTCTGTACTGCGGCATACCTTCGCCAACAATGGCTTTGATATCGCCAGGACGGATAATATTACCAGCAGGGTTTTTAACATGTAAATTTCTGCCATCCAGATGACGCACTATTATATCCATTCCACACAGAGCTTCAGCTAATCCGATTTTTTTAGTCATATGCAAATTATCATTCTTTCGCTGAAAAACGTCATGAGGCTTTTGTTGAAGGAATATGACAACGTCACCAGCTTGGACACCTGGCATTTGATCACTTTCTCCTGTTGGAAAGTCACGTGTTAAGTATATTTAATATTGACTATTTATTTAATAATTCACATTGTACCTCTGAATAATATCTTCTGATTATCCTGCATTCCTTTATCTATATGAACTTCCAAAATTTTTTGCTCGCTGACAATTTTCTTGCCATTGCAGGTAGTGCACCTATCTTTTTCATTTATAACCTCACCAGTACCCTGGCAGTTTTCACAAGGAGTCTGAATCTGTTGAGACAGACCTGGAGCAAGTTGTCTTAATACTATCTTCATTCCAACTCCTCGGCATCCTCGGCATCGTACAACAGAGCCTTCTGCACCCCCTAATCTATTTTGAAAAAAATATTTTGAAAATGCTAAATTAAAAAAACCTATGTGCTGCTTACTTACCCTTCACAGGCACTGCACTTAACCTTCTTACTTTGTTGCAGCTTAGTGGTTTTACCGTTGTACATATCTTCCAATGTAACTCTAATGACAATGTAGGAAAGGGAACATTAGATGATGAATAATTTTTAAATTCTGTATCTAACTATAGTACGTACTTCAGGTGATGAACTGTATCTTCGCCACGCATTGGCTTTCTTCTCCCCATACCTCCACCAAAACCTCCTAAACCTTAAAATAGAAAATGTATTTGATAATAAATAAAATCATATAGTTAAAGAATTATTGTGATACTAATAGCAATACAGACCTCCAAAGAGACCACCCCCACAACCAAACAAGTTAGAAAACATGTCATCAGTAGACATCCTTCCTTCACCGACTCCTTCTTGAACACCTTTCAAGCCATATTGATCATAGACTTGACGTTTCTTGGAATCGGATAATACTTCATAAGCAAATGAAATGTCTTTAAACTTATCTCCTGCTGCAGGATTCTTATCTGGATGAAATTGCTTAGCAAGTTTTTTATAGGACTGTAAAGATAAACAAGATAAAACAGTTTAATAAAAATAACAGATCCCATAGGAACAAAGCTTCCAATAATTTCAAGAGAATGCAAAGAACAAAGTAAATGTAGAACAAAAATAAAAGAAGCCAAGGGTGAAAGTAATTCTACTAAAACATTAGTCAGTGAAATAACAATGGGCGATTTCATAATAATGCACGGACGTTATATTATGCATCACGTGTAACTAAAGAATGAATAGTATTTTTTTTTACTAGCATTATATAATAACCATAATTACAAGAATTGAGGTCCAAAGATTGAACTCCAAATTTGATGATGAAAGTTCAATAATTCTTATGATTGAATTGGCTTCGATGAAGTCGCCAAACTATTCAAGTGTTTTTATTCCATGCAAGAACAGGGTGTAAAGTACTTTGATCATTTACCTTCTTTATCGTTTGCTCGTCGGCACCCCTAGCTACCCCAAGAATTTCATAGAGCTTATTCTCGGCCATTTCGTTTAAAAAGATTGAAAAGTTCGAAGAATCCGTAAAGAAATCTTAATTTTTGCTTTGCACAGCAGAAGCGGCCTATGATGTTACAAGCCGTAAAGAGAGCTGCGGAGAGCGCAGGACAACGTGATGAAGCGGACGGAAGTATGACCAAGTATACCAACAATTGAACAAGAAAATATAGAATGATACATGAACGTATTTGTCCTCACCAATGCAGCCATCAGAAACTTCTTAAAATGGCCTGACATTTTCAATTATTTTACATCTCTATTTTACGTCTCCATTTACAATTGTTATTAGTTAAATCATTATTAACAAATGTCTAATTAATTTTCTTATCAAGAGTAACAATATTAATCAATGTGAACAATCATTTTTCGTAATTTATAAACAGTAAGTCGTTCGTTTTTTCCCGCTCTGTATTCAAACATTGAAATCGTTTTAGATTCTACATATTGAATTTTGGTGATAGGAAAAATAGATGATTATCTAAATTACCATGGGATCAAGAAATGATTGTCTTGTAAAGATTGAGTCACAGTCATTTATGTTCGTTATACAAAATGTCCATTTATTTTCAAGTAGACTCGCGCTAGATGAATAAGTACTGGAGAATTTGTACAAAGTTACCGAAAATATAGTTTTCAGACGCAACGAGCAACTAAAATCTTGTTTGCCGATCTAGTTTATAGGTCGGTCACTGTGAAAATTACTTTACCAGCTTCATCTTGACAAACAGTCAACGGCGTAGGCTAATCTAGTAATATGGTATATGCGTGATGTGCTTATAGAGAACTGTCATTTTTGTGAATTACTCATCGTCTAATAAGAAATTTGACCGCGATAAGGATTTAACAGTATCAACGAATCTCTCAAGCTTGTGATACACAATATTGGCGGTTTAAAAAATTGGTCAAAATGTTTGCGAGCGGTCCGAATTACACGAAGCTAAAGACACATTTGAGATTGGCGATAAACAGGTTAAAGTTGTTGGAAAAAAAAAAGACGGAATTGGCACAAAAAGCTAGAAAGGAAATTGCTGATTATATTGCTGCTGGAAAAGTCGAAAGAGCTAGGATCAGGGTTGAGTACATTATACGAGAAGACTACATGGTTGAAGCTATGGAATTATTGGAAATGTATTGTGACCTGTTGTTGGCAAGATTTGGCTTGATTCAACAAATGAAGTAGGTATTGTTTAAGATGTTTAGTAGTTGGAGAGAATTTTATAATTGTCGTTCTTTGCAGAAACTTGGATGACGGACTGGCTGAAGCTATTTCTACTATAATATGGGCTGCACCACGTATTCAAACCGATGTACAGGAGATGAAAATCATTTCAGATATATTAACTTCCAAGTATGGTAAACAGTATACAGAGGCTTGCAGAGAGGAGGCTGTGCAGTCAATTTCAGAAAAATTAAAGCACAAAATGAGCGTGCAGTCACCTTCGAAATTACTTGTGGAAAAGTATCTTATTGAAATAGCAAAGAATTACAATGTAGATTACGAACCTGATCCTCAAGTTATGGCTGAGGGACAGGATGCATTGTTGATTGATATAGGAAATAGTGGAGGTGAACTACCAAACAATTTAGATTTAGCTACAGGTGGTAGCAGTATTCCACAACCATTAGGTTTTATAGGTTTTCCTCAGCCTCCAACATTGCCTGATGGTGGTTCTAATTTTAATATGATGGTACTTCATGTCTCTTCATTCCTTTTGATATTCTTTTTATTTATAATCTCGTTTTTCTATACATTTTTATTACCACCATAGGGTCCTCAGAAACCAATGCCAGCTGCTGTTGGTTTTGTAAATCCTGCTACTCCCCCCGCCACAGACAAAGGTCAAAATAATTCATTCAATCCAGCTGCATTTTCTTATAATATTCCACTGGATAATGCAAACGTGAATAAACCTGTAAGCATAATCCTGTACACGTATCAATCACAAATATTCTTTCCACTCACCACTAACATAAATTTCAGGAAGATGATCTGCCTCCTCCGTACGACTCATTCCCACCAGACTTAAACAAGCAGGTAAGTTTCCGTAAGAACTATCATAGCCACAATATTCAATTTTATACAAACTATACATTACACTATTATTTCTTCAGTCTGATCAAAAACCAAAACCTCAACCAAGGTCCAAGATGCCAATGAATGATTTCCAGCTTCCTGATTTACCAGCAGTTCCCGTGGATAACGAACCAGCAACTGCACCAGAAAATGACGACATAGATTTTGATGATTTAATGAAGCGTTTTGAAGACTTGAAAAAACGAAAGTAACAACTGCAAACTGTTATTGCACATTAAAAAAAGAAATTTAGAAACCATTATCGTTATAATCCATATATGGATTTTTAAAAATAATCTTAAAGCACATGAGAGCAATAGAAATCTGAAATGTTTTTTTTTTGTTTTTCTTTCTATACACAGTGAAAATATCTCACAAGAATTCATGCTAAGTTAGAGTTAAATTTTTTCTTCTATCAATAGATGAAATATATTACTGATTTTATATTAACATTAATGATCTTAAGCACTTTAATTAATTAATTGGTGCCTTTGTATAAATATTGTAAAGCGTACTTTGCTACGATGTGTTTTAAACTATAGTAATGCAATTACTGTATTCTGTATATAGAGTACGAATCAGTCCGAGTATTCTGTTATTGGGAAAAGCCAACAATATTTTGCTTCTAACATTTGTAAGTTAATAAATGATAATTGCTCTGCTACCTGTCTGGATTTTTATTCTTAAAACATTAAATACAATAGACATATTTCTCATATACTATAATTAAGACGTACCACACAACCCTATCTATAGAATCATTTACCACAACCATAAACGATAAAATTTCTGATCCAATAATTTATCAGTAACAAATTGTGGATCGTCTGGTATTCTTACTGATCATCCCAATCGTCGCATTTCTAAAAGAATAAAACAGAACAAAATTGATGCCAATAAAAATATTATATATCACACTCACTTCTCGTCCCTTGTCAGCTAAACAACCCAAGAGATTCTGGGAGAATTGACACTTCTCTTTATTCATGTCCATATCAAGATAACGGAAACAATCGACTACAGACTCTTCAATGAAATCACGCAATTTCGGATCGTGTATATTCTGTGACATTATATTGGTAACTGCCATACGTTCTGGAAATCCTTTCTGGTCGACCTAGATACGTCGCCATGCAGAAACGTATAAAAAGAGAAATAAAAAGAGAGACAATATATACAATAGTTACTTCTACTCTTACCAGATTGAGTTGATTGAAGAAGCACTGTATAACGCACTGTAATACCATGGAAAAATTATTAATAAATTACTCAATTATCTACCATACTGATTAAGCAATTTGTCCTTATTAAAAAAATCATAAATTAAGTTCTTACCGCCTGATCATGCCGATCATCGTACTTTTCATTATTATAAGAATGCAATTGGTCATTATCCATTTTTCTAGTATTCATTTCATTTCTATCATTCATCTTGCCAGTAGAATTTCGCATTCTATTACCAATGTTGCTTGTATTATTGTAAGTCATTGGTTTACTATTCCAATTTTGCCTGTTCTGTTGTACAGCGCTCAAATGCCTATACAAATATTAGATTGTTCGTTTCAATAAATTGTCACAGAGAATATATTACATATACAAACTGACTGTATACTTCTAATAGAATATAAAGTAAAATATTTTTATAAAATTCAATTGCCTGTTCTTCATATTGTCATTCACGCCACTAGAGTTCCTTTCGTTTTGCCCATTATGACCAAAGTTAAATTTCTTATCAAATATATTCTCATCAGATCCTGAATCCTCCTCAGAGCTATCAGCTCCACTCGAGGACGAGAATTCCCTCTCAAATTTCACGTTACCCAAGTGACGCTTACGACAAGTTTGCATAATCTTACGGAACTGTTCATCGCTTTGCTGACTGCCCGTTCGACATTTTAAAGCCTGTAAAAAAAAAAGAATCAAGGATATAATATTACAAGTCCTACAAGGCTGCATAAGAGATTGCGAAGTACGTGCACTACGTTACACAGTATAAATTGTCCTTAAATAATCTACTACAAAACCACAACAATCTTCCTATAATTACCTACCATTCCACAATCAAATAAGAGAACCAAAAGGCCAGCAAACAAGCACAAAGTTAAAAGCTTCATTTTATGATCCTCACGGGTCCACGATCGACATGTGTCTGACGAGCTTTGCCACAGAAACACAAATACCTTTATAAATAATTGTCTATCTGGAAATTAGGATGACCATGTCCGAATGACGTGCAGTTGAATAGGAGTGACATTTTAAATGCACCCTGAATTGTTTTCATGTCTTTGTTGAGAAGAATAAATACCGGATGGAGATGCGGTCCATTTAACGCATCGGCCTGTCCCATTTGAATGTACTTGAAAACCAAAATTAATTGATCCTAATGCGAATTCCTATTTGTGCCAAAACCAGACGTGCTGGAGTCGTTGTCAATTCAATTGAAAGAGTCCCTCCTCGTGGTCATCTTCTTGGACTCTTTTTCATCCATTCTCATCATAGCTCAGCAGCATAATAAAGTAGAGGTCCTCTTGCGGATTAGGTATTGTAAAGGCAATCTGAAACTCAAAGAAATTGAAAGTCTCTGCGCAATGTCACCCGCGTAAGATACTTGCAATTCTTTTTTTTCAATTTCGCAGCGGTACCTGGTCCGGCGTGGGGGAGCGATATTTGATTCCATTTATAATTTAGGTAAATCAATACCTATTGGTACCTACTGAGTGCCAGAGAAAACCTATCAGTAGCGCGCTAAAGAATGAGAGAGAGTTTGTTCATGGAGGCATATCAGATCGTGAAGCGTGTCTCAGTCCAATTCACACCTCTCGATGGTAAACATGACGCGTACCAAAAATATAGTGAGTAAAATTTAAGTTCATTGCTAATTTGAAAGATAAGAGTAACGTGACATTTAAATTGAGTCATTATAAAATAACGAAATTGTATAAAGCAATGGAAAATCTTAACTGTACAAATCTACTTTAATAATTCTAAATATAATTGAGCCGTAAAATCAGTGTCTTTCCGAGGGGCCATCTCCTTACGAGATCCACCCTAAAAGAGTCCCTCGAACGTGTCACTGAAGTTGCGGCTTGACTATAACTTATTGAGTGTCGTTAACGCTTTTTAAGTATAAGCTTAGAACTTAAAAGTGTATTTACATTAATAATTATTAACTATTAGTGTATGCGTGCTAACTGTTATTGTACGTTAAGTTATACGAGTGATACATTAGAGTATCAATATATGTATATTAATGTGACATGGTTGAACTATCACGTTTATGAAAGTTATACGCAACACATGAGGTGGTGGGAAGAATCGAAAGAGTATAATGAAAAAAAGGATTGTTGAAAGACAGTGCGAAAGATGAAAAAACATTGTTTTTTTCACGTACAGCTTTCTATAACGAGATCAGTTGCGAAATACCTAATCGTTATAGTTATGGCGAATGCAACACCTAGCAGGGGGTGATAAAGTAAGGCTCAATAGTTTATATGATTGAAAAGGATCAGTGGACCGTGAATAAGTGTGAAAGTGGTAAAACGGTATCAGCCAGTGAAATAACTTTACTTCTATAAGAATTCCAACGTTACTCCAGCGTAGAAATCTTCTTCAGTTTTATAGAATCCCAATTACATATTGTCAATTAATAGAGCACTTTAAATTCAAGACTTTGCTTGATGCTTTCAGCTGGTCCTGGGTGTCTTCTTCATTTTCGCAATAAGATTGCAAGCACAGCCACTGCCGAATCAGATCCCAGAGGAGCTGCAGTATCCATCCGAAATGTCCTTTCATGCTTATCCAAATATAGCTACTTTATCACTGGATGAGATAAGGCAAACGTTTCCATGGTTGAAATCCATAGATCCAGTAGTCTTGGAGAGTAATGATAAAAATGCACCGCGATACGTATTCTATTATTCGCCGGAGCAGGTGGTCTTAAAAAACAAGATAACAGATAGAGAAAAAAATACTCGTGATCAGGAAGCCAAGGAATTCTTGAAGCGTGGATTTCGACAGGAGAGAAATTTCTCACCGGGAGGATTAAATCATCGAAGTGAACGGTATAGGCATAACGATGATATCGTCGAGGATCCTGATATCTTTACAGCTGAAACGAAAAATGGTCCAGTTCATTCTCATCCGAAGGTACCATCTCCATACTTGGAACCACCGACGGAATCGGAAAAGGATAGAAACTTGTACAGCATAGAGAAGCGAAAGTTAATCAGAAATTTGATCAGAGCAAGGAAAAACAGAGCGAGGCAAAAATTGTTCAGTCAAAAGCTAAACAGTAAAGAGAAAGAGAAAGAGAAGAGTGAAGAGAAAACAGAGGATAAGGAATTAAAATACATACGAGATCATGCACCTGAGAATCAAATAGAGGTAAGTCTATATTGTTCTCCGATGTATCTTCTGTATGTTAATAGCAGCATAATTTCTTGCCAGGACACATCGGAGACTAAAGATGAAGCTACAGAGGAACAAGTTAAAAAAAAACCAATTAATCCTTTAGAATTGTCACCAGATGGTGACAGAGTACAATTTCATATTCATGGACACGAAGGCCCAAAAACTTACATCTTTGGCTTTGACACAGGAAATGGGTGAGTCGATGAAGTATCTCTGGACATAATAAAATATCTTGATTCTCTTATATATCAATGATTCTCATTATGCTGATTCCTGGTTTCCAGAAAAAACAGACATTACAGATTGGAGGAGCGTCTCAAGGATGGTACCATAAAAGGACATTATGGTTACTATGATGCAAGAGGAAAACTCAGGATGGTTCAGTACACAGCCAGACCCCTTGGTGGTTACCAAGAGAAGCATCACGAATCGAGCAATCCTAAGGACAAAAGTTAATTAGTTTTAAAGCAGTCTTTTTATTGCGAAAACGACCGTTTCTGCGGGGTCATTGCGAAATGATCTAAGGAAACATTTTTGTACAATGAAATTTATTTCCTTGCGACGAGTAGCGAGACTCTTGAGAAAGTACTGCGATTTCTTTATTCTTTTTTAATCCTGACCGACGACAAGTCGATTGAAAATAGTTTCCAAAAAAGTCCATTGCTACCTACACGACTGGGATTAAACAGTTATTTATTCAACAATAACAATCTCCACAGTTACGAAAAGGGAAGAAAAAATATATATAATATATGTGTTAACGCAAAAACACTTCTCATATACATTACGCAATAATACCAAGTAGGTCTATCTCTAGTCTATGTAAAACATAGCCGAAGTCCATGTGGTCACACGCGGGAACAAAGGTCATGTATTAAATATCGCTTCGTGTTATTTAATTACAAGAATATTCACTGTCACCTGACAGAGAATAATTTGTAATATTGGTATGACGTTATTAGTCCCCTCCGCTCCGACGCGATTTAAATAAAAATTCACTTGTCCTTCTTGGCGTCCGCAGCTCCGTATGACGAGCTCTTGCTAATTTCAGACATCCCAATGGTTTTGTGCATTAATACGAAAACTGTAAACACAATAAGAAGGACAAAAAGTTAATGAGAATCATTAATTAAAATTTAATACCGTTCTGCCATATGTATTGACGTACGATTTTATATATGTAAATAAAAGCAACGTGCATCAAGCCAGACTTACATAGACCTATTATTCCAACTCCTACGAAGAAGTAGATGGTGGAGCCTGATAATAAGAGTTTCACTAAATAATAAAGCATGGGAACGAGTACGATTACCGCCCAGAACACAGTATTGATAAGAGAATAATATCTTCTCTCTAATTTAAAAAAATCCATCCTAGGTACATCGCTGGTAGCAAAGAAGTCGCCAGTCTGAATGAAACTCTCTGTCATACGATCCTGAAAATTGATAACAATTTAATGAAGACTTCTAAAAAAAATTATATTAATATTTAACGATATCATATTGTTCGATCACTTTTTTTTGATAGATCCTATGAAGCCATTCCGCAGCAGCTTCTTCACCTTCAGGAACCTCTTCGAGAGGAATTCTATTCATATACATATGTGCCTCAACTTTATTTCCTATAAGAAGATTCGTCATTGTTGGTTTTACAGCTTCGTTAAGTTTAAATGCCAACTGCACGTCATATATAGCGCCTATTTTGCCTCTCATGTGTGGAATACTAGCAGTGAAGCCTTTTGTACGTGGAGTCAGATGATGTTTTAATACCGGGAGGCCTCTATCTTGCGCAAACTTCTGACTGGCCTTGAGTTTCTCAGGAGTAAAACGAGTACCCTCGGCATAGAGTAGCAGCTAAATAGATAAAATATGATAAAATCCCAGATAGAGAAACAATACTTCATTAGTTGTATATACGAAAGTCACTGACCCACATAGTATCAGGATAGTCGGCCAATTCACGTATCTGATTCCCTATGGTTTCTTTATCTTTATCCCAGCTTCTCTCCAGGAAAATGCTTTCAGCGAATTTCCATGCCCAGCCTACAGTAGGAATATACTGTATGGATTTCTTAGCGTATGCTTTACAGTTCTGGAATTAGAAATGATTTGAAGTTAGATACAAAGGTTGATATTTCTTTTTCAACAAACGCAAACATATTTCCAGGTAAACACTTACGCCTAGCATCCGTATACGATCACAGAACATCCATCCCATTAGCCAATCTATTTCGTAGCTGTGATTCATTAACACATATCCGTGCTCGTTACCGAAATATTTGTCAAACTCTTTTTTATCTATATACAATATTACATCAGTGCCTGACCACCATTCAGCCAAGAATACCAGTTCTGTAATTAATAAAGCGGAACCATGCACTTAGAGTAAAAGTAATAGCTAAGTATGGATAGCGAATTAAAGACTTACGACTGTAAAAAGAGTAGCATAGATAATAATTGATCTTGCGATAAAGATATTTGGAGAATGGTTTCAGTCCAAAGTATAAAAGGAATTGGAAGAAATTTATTATTAAGCCAGAGGTGAAAAATGTAATGGCGAACATAAGGTGGACCACCCTGGATCGTTTTATTGATTTCTGGAGTCCCATTTTTCTTTGTCCTTCCTTTGTATTATTAGTGTGTGCGTTTTTCAGAAGACTTATTTTTTTTACTCCACCTGCAACATAAGTGAAAGAAAAGCGTTTTACTTTCTTTATCGTAATAAATATCTTGAAATGATGATAACCAATTCATTCTGCATTTTAAGCAAAATTTAATATAATTATTACTCATATACTCACCATAGTATGAACAAAGCAGTGTAATCAGAACACTTATTAGCATTTATCAATGATCCATTATCGATTAAATATTATGTGTCGATGTCTCACATAAGTATACAGATTAGATTTGATTGCACTTACTAATCATAAATTATATATACGAGTTTAAGTAGTTATGAGAGCACTATACCAAGTTCTATGCATTGACTCAAAGAACTTTTAATATGTATTTTGTATTTATAACTGAAAAGGGTTTCGAAACGTAAGTACAGACCTTGTATGATTAAAAAAAGATACTTTATCTTATCATGGGTTAAGCTGATTACTGTAAATTTCGTGAACGTTGACCATCAATTAAGTAAAGATGATAATGATAATGAATACAATCTTTTTTGCTATAGTTGGTCAATAAACTTCCTTTTACGGTTCAGTAAATTATCTACACTTTTTCATTTAAGCATGACTCGGCTATCGTGTAAGTATGCTGTTTATCAGGTGAGACCTACTGCAATGACTTTGCTATACTGAACTGCAATAAGCAACTCCATATGCAATTGATGTTAATTTATATTGTTTAATCACTGATGTTCATACGTTTTGTTTGTTCTTTGATTCATTCACAAGCAGCTACTTCTTGAGAAATTTTTAATTTATCATTAAATAAAGCGAAAATGCAATTTTCATGTATGAATAAACAAACTCTAGACTTTATAAAATATAATTCAAGAGACGAAAAACATTTCTGACTAAATTATATGATCATAATTGTCAATTAAACTATATTATATGAAAGCTATAGAAAACAAATCAGTGGAATTCATTTATATTATATCAAGTCTTGATTGTACACATGAATGAGCAAGAAACAATGTGTTGTCTATACCAAGAAACAACTGGAGCAACTATCTTTTAAAATGAGGTCATATTGCATGATCTTTAAAAGACAATTCAATAGGATATCTAGAGAAACCTTAATTTAGCCAATAAGCAGTGACAATTGAATGACATCTTCATCTTGAAATGCCTTATCACGTAATATAGAAATAAGAGTCAAACAATTATAGAAAATAAAAGATATGTTCAAAGTAAATTATCATCGGTCAAACCTTTATAATTATTAAACACCAAAATACATGGCAATAAAACAAAGAATGAAACTAATTAAATAAATGAATTAAATATTTCAAGAGTTCCTATTATCATTAAACTACTATATTATTTCAATTTTCTGAAAAGGATAGACACACTCTAAAGAATCGATATTTATGGATATTCATATTGAGATTACAATCGTAATCACTTGTCAAATGGTAAGAGCGATTAGTTTGATAGTTCGCGACAACAAAGCTTGACAATTAACTAGAAACTATATTAATGCATTTATCGTAACAGGGACGCCCAATGGACATGGTGTTTTTTAAAATAAATTAATATCATTATTAGATACTGTCCCCATTAAAACAAAATAGAATACCATTTTTTTTCTATTGAAGGCACGTAACAAATCTTGCATTAGCAAATTCACTAGTAAAAATAACATCGAACATAAAGACTCACCTATTGTTGCACTATAGGGCGGGTCCAGGATATTTTATTATCAAAGCATTATGTAGATTCCCAGTCTCTTCCTTTAATCAAATATTTATTAACTATTTGTACGAAAAATCAAAACAGAAATATAAAACCGTAATTACGAGGACCCAAAAGTATGGGCCTGTAAAGTCTGAAAAATAAAACACAAATACCGCGACGAGGAAGTAGCAGCTGGCGCCGTCATCGATGACCCCAGGAAGTATTGAGTAATGCGAAGCTCAAATGATAATAAATATATTTTTAAATGATATAAAAATCTCGTGAATATATATGTAAAAATCCGCATTATATAAAATAATCAATTTCGTTTTTATTTTTTTCGTCTCTTGCTGATTATAAAAATCATATACATATACACATATATATATATATATATATTCATATGACAATCTGCTTTACTGACATCATTTTGGCAGTCGCCATTTTGCGCTCATTACTTTAATGATCGCAGAAACGAGCTAAGAAGAAACGTGGCTATACGTGCATCATATTTTAGTTTATGGTGTCCGCTATGGAAAACGTACCTTTCCAAGCTGTAAAGTCAATTAATTTTTCAAATTTCTATGAAGAATTATGAAGTACAGTTATTCTTTAAAGTGGGTTTAGGAACACGTTATGTTGACCAATCACTGTTCACTCTGACACACCCTTTAAATGTTAGTTTTTTTGCCGAATGCAAGTGAAACAGTCAACAATTAAAGATTGTTCGGTGACTATAACATTTTCGTTCGTTTTATATTGTTAATATATAATTTTATATATCTGCCTTTACGTCGATAATTAACAGTTATTCTGCCAGCGAAGCTACCATGGTGAGTCACTTTTACCTGCCCTAGTTTAACTATTTCGCTTTGCAATTTTTCAATTCTAATGAAATTTCAATGTTTCCAATTATTCTACTTATTTATATTCCTCGTTGAGCACTCTGGTTATTTCAATTATTTCTCATTTTTATTTGCTTATTATAGCAGAGCATACATAACCTTTATCGTATTAAATGTCAAAATGGCGCATGCTATGTATAATGTTAATGGACAATTTATAAAATTTTATTACTCTGTTTACATTCGTAATAGTGATTAATAGCATTTCATTGAAATTTACGTCTAGGCTTTAATATTTCAGACGGAACAGCAGATGGACTGTGCTTTGGATTTGATGAGGAGGCTACCGCCTCAGCAGATCGAGAAGAATTTAAGTGATCTTATCGATCTTGTTCCTTCGTTATGCGAGGATTTATTATCCTCGGTGGACCAGCCTCTCAAAATAGCCAAGGATAAAGAATCTGGGAAAGATTATCTCTTATGTGATTATAATCGCGATGGTGATTCATACAGGTCAGCCATTAAATATAGAATAAGATTTTCTTCAAAATTTCATGATTCAATTTTCATTTTGTAAAATCAAGTAATTATGGCAGTACATTTCTCAAGCCACAGAATAAAATTTTAGCCATTGCATGATACAATTTTGTAGGATCGGTCAGTATTAAGGATAAGATAGTAATGGTTGTATGTAGACACATATCTTATCTCTGTAGCTAGTACTGACAACATATTTTTGCAGGCTTCATAAGAATACAAGGAATCCTTCTATTTGATGCATTTTGCAATTTTAATGTTTTACAGGTCTCCATGGAGTAATACGTATGATCCACCGTTAGAAGATGGCTCTATGCCTTCGGAGAGGCTAAGGAAATTAGAAATAGATGCGAATCATGCTTTTGACCAGTATCGTGAGCTTTATTTTGAGGGTGGCGTTTCGTCCGTATATCTATGGGACCTAGACCATGGCTTTGCTGGAGTAATTTTAATTAAGAAAGCTGGGGATGGTTCGAAAAAGATCAAGGGTTGCTGGGATTCTATACACGTCGTTGAAGTCCAAGAGAAGTCGACAGGTAGAACCGCTCATTACAAGCTTACTTCAACGGCAATGTTATGGCTGCAAACAAATAAGCATGGTTCTGGAACCATGAACCTTGGTGGCAGTCTAACTAGACAGGTTTGTAGCAATAAAATCATCTCAATCTAATACTCCACACCCCAAAACACTTCTTTTGCAAATGAACAATTCCCTATGTCTGCAGGTTGAACAAGATGCAGCTATAAGCGAAACATCTCCACACATTGCGAACATAGGTCGCATGGTGGAAGACATGGAGAATAAAATTCGCAACACCCTGAACGAGATTTATTTCGGCAAAACGAAAGATATCGTCAATGGTCTTAGATCGGTTCAATCCCTGGCGGATCAGAGGCAGCAGGCGGCACTTCGACAAGACTTAGCCGCAGCGCTGCAAAGGCGAAACGCGAACAATTGATCTCACGATACGCAGGAGAGCTATAATTACGATTGTGATTAGGAAAAGGAAAGACGCCGACGATAACAACAAATACAAAAAGAAAAAGATAATGAAACAGAATAAAGAGCAATGAACACAAGTAAAACTAAAACAAAAAGGGTAGCCGAGTCGCGAAAACCATATAGTATTGCTGAACACTTTGTTATTACCCAGCTCGAGGATTACAGCGAGGAAAGAAAAAGTTAAGCAAATGAGAAACAAGATAAAAATGCAGGGAATTCACAAAAACGGATTTACTAAGAAGAAATCCGTGTCTGCTGGATTTCTTTTATAATGTCGCATCCTTAATTGATAGCTGCCATTTCTTGCACAGATTGTCTCATGCGAAAAGAAAATCAAAAACGATTATACACGACCCCATAAACTCGCCTCGCACTGCATTCGATACTATAGCCAAACGGTAGATAGTTGGATGTATATCTAGAAATAAATCACAATTCGTTACCAAGTCGTCTCGCGATTCTAGTTACGCCGTTCTGGTTTCACAAAGAAAAAAAGAAAAGGAAAAAGAATTCGCGTGATTAGTAGCTAAATAATTTCGTTATCAGCTTCCTGACAAAGGCTACACGTAAATAGCGTATTGAATTCACATTAGGATTTTCATATCCATGGAGAATAATCTCCTCGAAGAAGCCTCGGCGTCCGAAGAGCATTTCGAAGCGATATAATTTGTTAAAATTTTAAAGGATTGTTTATTGCTTGTGACCGCGAGAGGATTTTTTTGCATTTTCTATTTTGTCTTTCTTTCGGCCTCTCTCTTCTTCTATTTCCCAGACGCTTCTATTAACGCGTGGGCCCTACTACTATCCGTACAAGGTATTTCGTACGGTCAGTTCCTTAAGGGTATCCTATTCTTTATTTCTTTTCTCTTCTTTTTTTCATGGCCGCAATTCCTCCAACATACAGTTAACGTTAATTAATAACTTTCTGGCTGATCACGAATTTTTGTCGTCAAAAGACTTTCAAGTTGAATAGTTTCATGAATTCGACTTAGGCATTTATAGTAACCGTAGTAGCGACATCCACGCGGACAAGTCTGAGTACTGGAGATCAAATTAAGAGGGGGGGGGGGGGGGGGGGGGGGGGGGGGGGGGGGGGGGGGGGGGGGGGCGGGGGGGGGGGGGGGGGGGGGGGGG
>JARQTG010000002.1:101215-189068 GCA_030142615.1 Syrista parreyssii
TAAAATTAAGAGGCGCCCCCCCCCCCCCCCCCCCCCTCAAAGAAAAAGATAAAGAGAACGTATGGATTTCGAGGATTACGTTGTATGAGAATAAGAAAGTAATATTTTCTTTGAAAGTACTTCCACGAATCCAATGACTTTTATAACGTTTCAAGTTTTATTACTATATAAATATCACGGTATACTAACAACACGCAATCATTAATTGTTATAAAAAACTTTATTATTAAAAATGAAAGGAAGTAGCATAATTTATTATTTTATAAAGAGCTTTTCTCTATCTATATATATATATATATATCTCCCTCTCTCTCTTACCTATTTTTCTTAATTTTTAAACTGAATGTATACAATAGCGATGAAGTGTAATTAATTATTAGTCAATTCGTTATAACAAATCGGTTGTTTATTCCTGAGTCCTCGTTCTCTCAAGAATATCCTTCTCTCTCTCTCTTTCACACACTTAATTGTAGTATAAATTAATTAATCGTTTCGTCTTCGTCACTATTTTCATGACTGGACATAGCCTGGTACGATTCTTAAGCGAGGCTACGAGATGATGAATTATTTGTCAATCAATCATTTCATACGATTCTTTTCCATTCACAATCAATCAGAGTTAATGATCGTTACGTACTGACATACAAATGGCGATCATTAAATTTCAATTAAATATTGAAGCCCTACAGGTGTAAATAATAATTGAAATTGGCGCGAGCTGCATGCGAACGTGCAGTGCAGTCATGTTGGAAACAGTAACGACGAAGGTAAATAGAAAAATAATGGAGTTAAAAAGAAAGAAGAAGAAAATAAGAAAAGATAGATTCAACGATAAGAAGGAATAGAGAGAAAAAAAGAAAAAGAATCTAAACGCAACGTTATTTCTTACTTTCTGTGCCTTACAAAGCGAACATCCCTTTCCGACTCTGGTGTATCTATGGAGAAATTAAATTTTCGCGAGCTTACGTGATTCGCTTGAAATTCATGGCGGGGAAATATGTTACTTTTGCGGAAAAAAAAAATTCGCGTATCGCAAACTCGCAGATACTCGAAATTTGTATACTGTGTCTCAGCTTCCATTTTGGGTATGAATTTTTGTTCTTGTTTACCTCCTGTCGATTACGTCGAGTACAAGAACTTGCGCATAATTAATTACGATCGAATATTGTCTAATAGAGTGTTATACGAAGTATATGTATATGTAACAGTTTATAACATTATAAAATATTTAAATAACTCGTAAACGTTTTATCGACGACAATCATCCCGCATTCTCACGCGAGTCCGACGTCACGATCAATTGGCTATAATTGGAGTTCAATTTATTTTCTGGATATTGGAAGAAGATAAGGATTTTTTATTCTCGTTTAATTGACAGTCAATGTTCTCGTTAGCGAACTTACCTGTTTATCTTTTGTACTGAAATTAGACGAAAGATTATTTTTTAATCTGATCAGCTTGACAGAACGAAAGACAGAGTGGAGAGGGGGGGTTCATCGTTTCGCTACTTTAAAAGTATCACAAATAGTTTGCACCCTTCACACTTTTCTTTTTTGATCTTTACTGCTGTAAATTATTTTTTTCTTATTCAATTAACGAATCACCATCCTGTTTATTCGTTTCGAGAAACATTACACGGATCAACAGTTTCCAATTGACTTACGTAAGTACAATTATAACTTGTGTCGTCTGCTTTTATATCTTTCCTTCCAGAAACAAAGTGTTTCGTGAAGCTCGGTTAAATAATTCCCTATTTGATTATCACTTTAGAGAAAGGACATTTGTAATTCTTTCTCATACAAAAAATGCTTTATCCATCTTGCATAATACTTGATTACTACGAGGCTGCGGAAGATTCAGAAAATCGATGAGAAAAAGAAAAAGAAAAGGATGAATCTTTCCTTCCTTTCCTTTTGGCTTTATTCCCAATGAGGAACATGTGCCAGACAAAAGGCGAATAAATGAAGTAACTCTAGGTAATATAATCAGTCCCCCCTGCTAACCTCTCTGTTAATTATAATTTTCGTCCAGGACATCTCGCAGTTGGTTCAAGTGGGCTTATTAACACTGCCATCGTGAAAGATGAAAAGTTACAAATAAAAATCTGTCACTCTCGTTATCAGAAAAACAATGAAGACGTACGCGCCTAACAAAGTAGCGGGAAAAGAGAGAAACTCAAGAAGGTATAAACAGCACCTAGAACAATAGTTACAATAAAAAAAAAGATAAAAGGCATCATGACTTTTAATTCTAAGATTAAATTTTTCAATATCATTTATTAAATATTACTTGAACATTTTAATGTTTCCTGTATTCATTTTGTTTGTTTGTTTGTTTTCCTTCTCTTACTTCTGCTTTGCTTTCGTCAGTCCCACTCGGAAAGATACACATATACGTCACCGGGCGTCGCCTCGTCAGGAAAATCATGACGTTCTGCGTCGAAAATTTCATTAAAAAAAAAAAGAAAGAAAACAAAAATTGCAAAACAGGTTAATCGTTAGAGTTCGATAAAATGTACTGGTAACAAGTAACCTTTATAGCCACGCACCTTCGACGTAGTCCCACAAGGAAAACGTAAGACTAGTTAGCTACACGGTAAGAATATTTTGGCCGTGAACGCCATTGTAAAAGTTTTCAAAAATATTTCTGCAACCGTCATCAGCATTGAACCTCGTCAAAAGCAATTGCAATACAAAATAACAGCAATAGGATCAAAACACTTTCGGGACAGTACTTTTGGTTAGTCATTTTCAAGACGCGAATATTCTTTTTTTTTTTCATTCACGCTTATCAAATGCACAGCTGCAAAAACTGATAACGGCATACGGACAAAAAAAAAAAAGAAGCTACCGCCTTATCGTTAACATATTCAAGTAACCAAAGGCGACCCCAGGAGACGATTTAGCAATGGATTCCAGAGTCAAAAAATCATGTAATAAAAAGAAAAAAAAAACGAAAAGAGTCAACATGAAATTACATAACAACGAACACGGCACGTATACGTAACTGAAATTTCCACCACGAAAAAAAAGATTAATAACAAAAATTACGCTTCTTCAAATCTCAATCGAAAGTTTAAATATTTTGAGCTTCTTGGTTGCTTAGGAATCTAATGTCGTTTTCTTCTTTTACTTAATCCGACAAAGAGATGACGAGTTCGTGCGCAAATTGTTATCATTATCACTCATTATTATTATTGTTGTTATTATTATTATTATTATTACTCTTATTACAATGAATCTCGCAGGTATAACGAAACAGACGCTTTAAATAGCGACACGCCACTATATTTCCTGTATCTTTGCATTAGCCTGTGTTCTTTAATTTTTCATTTTCTTGTTTTCTCTTTTGTCTTGTCCTGCCCCTCCCATCCTTTCACACTACAATTAATAACAAAGCACATTTAAAGTATTATGAACCTGGTCCAACATAGCACACGTGTAGTACAGACGCTGATTTATTTTGTATTAATATTAGGTATTTTTTTTTGTTTACTTAGATTATAATAGGTAAGTTTAGGTTTGTTAACTATATTGCGGACCAGAGATTTCATGGAAGGTACCAAAAGCTAAAGGTGTGACGTGACGTGTAACGCGCATGCAAAAGTCTCTGTCAGGTTTGATATACGGCTTACAGTATTGTACAGTGGCAACAATAGCAAGAACAAAAAGACAAAAATTATTTAACATTTCTTTCACAAAAAAACCCATCACCCTAGTCACGTTTAACACAAAAGTCGCACTGCTATTGGCCCTTCAGACAAACGGCGCTTAATTTAAATAGTTAAAAAAAGAAACTTCTGTTCTTTCTCCTTCGTTGCACTAAAGCAGCATTGGTACTGATTGTGAGACAAAGTAGTCTGATTCGCAAAACAAGTATAATCGGCATTGTACTTTGTATCTCATAGTTCACAGCTAGAGTCCATTCTTTGTATTTATCCTGATTACAATATATAATTATTATTACATTGGAATATCGATGAACGTCGGCGAAATATTAAACGCGATAGTAATACCTTCCTAGGAAAGCTCCGGTTACATTTATAATTATATTTCCTTCTTTTTTTCGGCTTCCTTATTATATTTATTCCTAATGTTTTTTTTTAGACCGTACCTTCCGGAACAATTTCTGACGCAAATTGACGGTAGAAAAAAGAGGTGTGGGTACACAGGGTACATACAATGGGGCTTTCGGTGATTTTTTCAGGAATATTGACGTAGTTCTTGGGACAATTATTGATAAGACATATCGACAGGAGAGCATAGAGAGAAAATAATAGAGAGAGAGAGAGAGAGGGAGAGATCATTTCCATTTTTTTTAAGTCTATTTATAGGAGTTAATCGCAACTTTTCTGAATTGACTCTCGTGAGATGAAACTTGTGAAAAGAATGTTGAAAAAAAAAAAGGAAAAACGAGACCAGTCATTTCAGAAAAAGCTGCCACGCAATACGTAACTTCCCTTGATCTCGTATTTTTAATATATTATTAGGATAAGCGGCACGCATGTATTTCTGACAGATCCGTAAGATCTGCCATTTTTCTCATTATTCGTACTTTTTCATTTTTATTATTTTCCCTTCTTGCCACACTTTGGCCTTTAGCACATTCCCAATATCTGTAGCCTTCCTTTCTTAAAAAAAAAAAATTATTTAAACGCTTCGCCCACATTGCGACTACAGGCCTAAACGCCGTTTACCGGCTGGTTTACAAATTGGAATAGACTTAAGTAATAAAGAACTATCGTCGCGGGTCGCTCGATTGTATAATTATACATTGTTGTCAACTCCCTTTGTTGTCATTATTATTAATTCTTGTCCTCGTTTGGTTTCTCTGTTAAATAATACGGAAGGCTTTAAAGCTTTGAAATAAGTACTCGTGAATTTATTTATTACCAGTTCTTGCGTCGCGCGTAATTGAAATAATAAAGAAAAATTCCTGACACAGTTATCCACCCGTGATAAACGCTTTATTTTTGCTCTATTGTCACGCTTACTTCGTTTGTTTCGCACTCTTTTTTTCATTTCTTACTTTCCTTCAACTCAACTACGCTCACGCGTAAAAGCTTCAACGCACATTTTGTGTTTGTCTAAAAATCTGAAGGAAAAAAGAAAAAAATTTTTTACAAAATAACTCAAGACGTCTATGGTCGGGAAAAACATTTATGAGTCACAGTCAAAAATCGTCGTTGTCCTATCAGCGCTATAGCAACTGCAAAGATCATACAAAACGTTACTTATAAGTTAGAGGTTAACGGCGGCATAAAACAAAAGAAAGAGAAAATCGTCGAGCCTATTTTTTTCCTTTCATTCAGCAAACAAATTACTACGAGAGACATGATACTCGTGCTATTTCGAAAATTCACGTCGACTCGTCTAATCGTTTTGATTTGTATGAAAAATTGTTCCGCATGGCAGTCCGTATCTCAATCTTGGTCTCGATCGGTAATTAGATGTACTGTGTATATCTATTGTTTGTTTGTTTTAATTAACAACAAATTTCGTCCGTTCGCGCGTTTACATAATCGAGTTACAGAGCTGTTGCGGTTACGAGTCGAGTAATCGAATAATAACTTTGCTAAATTAGCGAAAAGTACGAGAACCAAAAAGAATCGAGGATGTGTGAAGGCTTTTTTTAAATTTTTATTTTTTTCCTTTTTCTTCAATCAACCCCTTTCGATGAAAAGTGTTGCCGTATCTCGTGTATAACAAACAACGTGTGTGTGTCTTCTAAAACTGGGACGCGAACCGCGCAAGCCCAGCCCTCCTTTACTTACATTGCTTAAAAACTTTAGCGTATGTTTTGTTTGTTGGATAATAAGTAAGTAGGATTTTACTTTGATAAAAAGTTGCTTTTCTTATTTTCCCATTCTCGCCGCTGCTGAGTTTTGTTGTTGGTCGGTACTTGTGTTGGCTCGTTTTTTCGTTTTTTAATTAAATGTTGTTTTACGTGTCCTTCTTTTCTCTCCATTTTCCTTCTTTAATACCAATGATAAGGTGTCGATTGGCCAAGCGGGTAGTGAGGTTGTGTATGGTTGAAACTGAACACAATTATTTGTCGAGGGCAGTGTTGGTTTTGATGGCGATCACAACCTCTTCGCCGCAGGCTTTCAGCACGGTGCACTGAAAAATTAAGACATGACGATGCTCATTCCTTCTGTCAATGCTCATTGAGCATTCCAATGTGGCTGTAGACAGTGGAATGCTTCAACGGCTAACGGAGCTTTATGGATCGGTAAAGATTTTTAGGAATTACATGATGTTCGTCGTACAATGCTGAGACTTTTGGCCCAATACTTTTTGGTTAATGAGTGTATATATAGATAAAAATAAGGAAAACCTTGGATTGAAGTTATTTTAAATGTTCCGGTGCGATTAGACAACTAAATTACAGTAGTAGATAAGATAAGTAATAAAATCGAATTAATAAAGGCTAACTGATAATACAGGGATTGATCTTAGGCTCTGAGTATGACAGATGCTGTTGTTGTATCTTCATGGAGTCGTAGCGGACATATAATATTATTAGAGTGAATACTTACCAGCAACTCTTTACCGGCTTCAAAATCTGCGCGTAACTGGGCACCTAACTCGCCGTCGGGAATCTTGAGGTCCTCGCGAAGGTCTCCATTATCAGCCATCAGGCATAGGTAGCCGTCGTCAGATATGTCTGTCAACTGTAAGACAAATTGTTAGTAACATTTTAAATATCGACAGTATGGTTGTCGATTAAGGTATTTGGTATTTCATAGTTATACAAAGTAACTTTAATTCTTCCCTATATTAGCTTGTACGAATGGTATGGCTGAAAAGATGATTATTGTGCGAGACAGGTTATGATTTAAGTTTACTGATTGTCACAGCAAGGATTATATAGATAAATAATAGCTGCATGAATAAATTATACCTGATAATCCTCCCTCTTCACGAAGGGCACATCCATATTGTGTGTAGAAGGACAGATATCTTCATATTTCTTGGAGGTGAATATGTCGATACCCACAAGGTGAACCTTGGCGTGACCGTGTTTTCCAGTCTTGGAGGTAGACATCTCCACAATCTTGCAGGGACGAGACTTCAACATGACAAAACCATTTTTGCGCAATGCCGAGCATTGCATAGGGTATGTCACAGAGGCACCAGAATCTCCAGTCTCAAAATGAGTATCCTCGATGTCTGCCATGTTGGATTTGGGAAGGTCTGTGAGAGAAACAAAAAAGATAAATATTAATAATATCTAGGAATGTTAAATTCATGATGTTATACAATATACAACAGTAATGAAAATTTTGAATAACATATGATCGTGTTAATTCATGTGAAATATACAATATTTATTTCAAAGATGGTGCATTGCTAATAAAAAGAATTAAAAATAAATAAAATTTATATTATTCAATTTGCTAACCAGGGCCACATGATCTATGTCCTTTGTCAGTGTTACACTTAAGAGACATTTATAATTATACACAATATTGACATTAAACATAATGAAGCAGTTAATAATATGTGTAAGAGCAATGGAAATTCTGATAAGACATAAATTTGTCATCTCATGCATAACAATAATTCACAAAATAATGTAATTGTTCAAATTATATGATGATGCATCATGCAAGAATGCTAAACCTAACCATATCAGGCAATAGAAGAGGTTTAGGAATTAAATAATAAACAAAAATAAGTTTTATTGTTTGCTTTAAAAAATTTCTCAATAAAGATAAGTGAGGTGCAATGAGCCTTATATTTGTGTTAAGATATAAAGTTTGGCAGAGCATCACACATATTGCAACATGCCACAATCATTTAACAACATTAAATATGCAGGCATGCGAAATGCACGTCTAAAATATAATAAAAATTTATGAAAACAGTTAAAGACGTTTAAAAATCGTTTGAATCTTGCATTGAAACGTAAGAACACTGTTAAAACAGGTGTTCAGTATAGCTTTAATTTGACCTCTACATTAGAGTGACTAGCGAGATTGCCAGGGCCAGTGGCCATGTGGCATATTGACGGAGAATTCCCGGCAGAGAAACAAAGCGCAACGATACAATAAATTCCACATTAATTATACATAGCCTAACAAGGCAGAGAAGCAGCACGTAAATAAGTTGGTATTTCGCACTGGGAATGCGAGTTGAAAGAGAAACACGACGTCGAATCGTCGAGATACAGGGCTGGTACACGGGCTAACCAAAGAATGTTTCCAAGCGGCGACGCAGCAACAATTATGATGATTTTTCACGTAAATAAACTCTGTAATATCTGAGAGATTGAAATATGATTAACAGACGTAATTTTTTACGCGTCTTTTTGTGTATTTTATGGAAAATACGTGTGAAGATGGCGCGAAAGAGCGTTAAGCCACATTGCCAGTAAGCCGTTGACATCGGCTGGGTGTTTCGTCATTTTTATGAATTCCTGTTTATTCTTAGTGAATTCTTTCGACGATACGAACCGGCCGGTGTTTCACTGTCAGATTATGTACGTTCTTCTGCGCCTTCAGGCAATTAGCACCATTAGTTTTCACAAAAATTAAGAGCAGCTCGAGATACTCACATGTGACCAAAATGGATACTCTAACCAGAAGATCTCGCTGCGACTGCGTACCACGCTGATCGAAAGAGGGGTTCACTACACTAAAAACAAGGACTTCCTCCTTTTGGCTACTGAAATCTTCTTTAGAGAAAACGACTTCCGCGAACGAGTTTGTAAACGATTTTGAACACTAATTATTGAACACTAATGCTTTTGATTATCCGACAAATACTGTCAAATTCGATTGTACATTTTTTATTATTTTTAACGGTTGTCCTTACTTTACATTACGAATATAGTCGGATATTAAACGATGCCAATAGACGGCCATATCGAAAGCGAACTGAAATTCCAAATTTGAATCAGAATTTAATTTCTTTATATACAATATTAACTTTGTACGAGATCTTTATCAGAGTATAACATTATGTAAGCATTTTCATAATTTTTCATTTATATAGACAGTTAATTGATATTGGAATATTTAAATAATGAAGCGGAGTTCTTATAGTTCCCCTCTATTATTGGTTACGATTAAATGGCTTTAGGAATACAGTAGAATAAGGCAATGTGCTGACTGTTTACATCCAGTTATACCGGCGTTCATTTATATTTTGGCATTTGTAATATTGGACAGAAAACAGGTTTGTTTGAGTTCCTATCCACTTTGAAGAATGACGACGAACAAGGAAGAAGTTGCTAAGCAGCAACTGTTACCCTGCAGCTTCAAATTTTACGATTTTAATGCTGAAGCCGGTCAGGTTAGATTTAGTTGTCATATCATTAAGATGGAAGCCAGTCTTTACCTATGGGCCGGTGACTTTTCTACTGGTTCAATGAACGATCTGACCTTCGCTTTATTATCTCAATATGAGACTCTACCTATTTCGACCAGATTAATGGGATCCGTGGCTGATACGACGTCCACGAATTTTGCTAAGCGATTAGCGAAGAAAATTGGCAAACCTGTCTACGTGAGCTTCAATATTTGCACCGATAACTTATCACTGCCGGCGGTTGAAAAGCGGATTTTTCAAGAGTTCAAAGAGCATCCAGAAATATTGTCATTTGACTAATTTTACTTTATGGGTTATGAAGGTTTTGTAATGTTTTTCAAAGTATTGAAATAAATTGTACTTTGTTATGGAATTTCAGTGTATTTTACTTGTGTGGTTTGGATATGTAACCTAGAAAAATCTATTGACAACAATTGTGCTTGTTTTGATGACAGTGAGCCTGAGGAATTCTTTTTTGATGGATTTGCGAACCCTGAATTTGCACCACACGTGCTCGAGACGGGCAGGTTTTAACCTGTTGTGATTTGCATTGTGGCATTGAATAACGGTTTTTACCAGTTTTGTCATTTATCTGTTATTTTTTTACAAAACTGTTATAGGTTTTTTGAAAAATGTTACTTGAGAATTTAACGCTTTTATGTGATCGGAGTGACAAGTACAGAACAGAATTTGCTTCGTTCCTTGGATCCAGGGTAAGAATTTATGCGCTCTCTATTATCGCATTATTTAATGAAAGAACAAGACAATTTTGTTCGGCTTTATATTTTTTGATGAATAAAAATTATATTTAATATATTTCCTTAGTTTCGTTATGAATCACTGTCTAGAAGTATTCGATTTATTCGAGTAAAGCAGAAGCTCTTAAAGTATCTGCTTATGGAATTGCAATTAATTATTCTGCAAGTAATATTTATTTCAATATTTTAGGAATTGAGTAAAACTGAATATGACAATGTGTTGGAATCATTATGCAAATTGTTAATGCAACCGGAATGCACCAAGGATGTTGCTGAGTGTTTTCCACAGTTACTACTAGTCCTTTTGTCGTTAGCCATTGAAGTGGATCATTCTAACAATTCAAATTCTGTTGACTTTGAACGCTCCCATAGATTATGTTCAGTAATCTTAGGAAAACTGATTCGTATAAATCCAGATGTACTTGGGTAAGTTTATACAATATAATGATCATCTTGAATTTAAGAATGGTAAATTGCATAGTTTTTTTTATGCAGATTCACTTTGAAATATTTTGAAGTAAATTCAGCACCATTTGAGAACTTGATAAATAGTTCATCTAAAGCATCGAAGAGACGTAGGACAAATCAAAATGGACACATATCATTGGTATCCGATTACGACATTGTGGTGGCTTGTTATAATATCTTGAGAGCAGCTACTGATCACTTTAAACATAAATGGAATTGGTCGAAGTTCTACAAATTCCTATTAAGCAATGACAATAAAGTAAAATGGTAAATATCATTTAAACAGATATTACTCAACATTAATGAGTCTAGTTATAAATCTAAATTACATATTACAGGATAGCATTAAAGTGCATTGCAATTGTACTGGATATGTCAGAAGCGTTGCGTTTGGCTTGTGCCAAATCTTTGATCAAAGATTATCAAAATTTCCTCACAGATTATGAAGGCTTGCAAAAAACAACAATATTACCAGTGTCTCTTAATTCATTAAAAGAAGTAAACGCGATAGTTAAAGATGTACCGTCAGTTGCATCTATAGCAGGAGTTCTGTTACCGGTTCTCCATGGCAGCAGACCAAAAACACAGCACAATCTAATACCAGTACCATCGATGGAAGAGAATTTAAGAAGTCTGGCTCTGGCAGTGGCATCCAGAAAATGTGTATGTCTACAAGGACCAGTCGGTTGTGGAAAAACAGCATTGATCGAGTATCTAGCCGAAGTAACAAGCCACGGGACAGAAAATTTCACAAAGGTTCAACTTGGAGATCAGACAGACTCAAAAATGCTGCTTGGTACTTACCGATGTACTGATATACCAGGAGAATTTATATGGCAACCAGGTGTGTTAACTCAGGCAGTAACTGCCGGCAAGTGGCTACTATTGGAAGATATCGATAGCGCTGCCCTGGACGTAGCAAGTGTTCTGAGTAATTTAATAGAGACAGGTACACTATCAGTGCCAGGATATCGAGACGTGATTTATGTAAAGAGCGGCTTTCAATTATTCGTCACACAAAGACTGATCACTTCAGCATCCGGTCTACATAAACAGTCTTCCAGTGCGTCAAATTTGCTGGAGAAAAATTGGCTTCGCGTTAACATGGAGCCTCTATCGAAGGATGAACTAGTAACTGTCGTGCAGACGTTATTTCCAGTACTTAATACAATAGCTACAAGAATGGTAGATGTTTTCTTACTCTTCTCCATGGGCCATCATGGCGCAGATGATAGCACGAGAGAGAGTTTTGCTTGGAAAACCGGAAGACTAATTTCTACCAGGGATTTGATGAAGTGGTGTTCAAGAGCCATTAAGGACTTCGTGGTGTCTTCGCCAGAATCAGCCCTGAAGATATTCCAAGATGCCATTGACATATTCTGCTGCTCAGTGCCAGACCAGGGTAAGTCATTTAATAATTACTATCTTCGTGCATGTATACATTTTTAGGTTTCTACAGTAGCTATGTATTCGTTACAGAACAGCGATTAAATCTGGCAATCGCCATAGGCCACACGTTAGGTATTGTGAAAACGAAAGCTCAATACTTTTGCCACACACACAAACCATCGATAATTTTGCAGCCAGACTTTCTGGTAGCTGGACGCGCCAGAGTTCCCCGGAAACGGAAGCACTACGCACAACTTGATAATGTCAAACTTAATTTTTCCTTCACAAGACCGTCCGCTTGTTTACTCGAACGTATTGCCAGTTGCGTAGCTCAGAAAGAACCTGTATTGCTAGTAGGTGAGACTGGTACAGGTAAAACAAGTTCTGTACAATATCTAGCACGAAGTACTGGACATAAACTAGTCGTCATCAATATGAATCAGCAGAGTGAGAGTGCTGATCTCTTAGGAGGATACAAGCCAGTTGATTTTAAGTTTCTGGTAACACCTATTCGAGAAGAATTTGAGATACTCTTTAGATCCTACTACGCTGTAGAACCAAATAGAAAATTTTTGGAGCACGTAGCACTGTGCTACAAGCAGCAAAAGTGGAAAACGCTAGTGCAATTGATGATACACAGTACAAAAGCAGCTGTGAAGAGACTGAGAAGTAAAATGTCAGAAAATCAAAGTGGTGTCCATGATTCGATTGGTAAGAGACGTAGTCTGAAATCTATCGATGGAGTCAATAAAAATGAAGGGGACAAGTCACAAATGTTAACTAGATGGAATAAACTGGCTCTGAAATTAGAGAAACTCTCGTCTCAAGTGAGAACTCAGTATTCACTGGCATTTGCATTCATAGAGGGCAGTTTGATAAAAGCTCTACAGGAAGGATACTGGGTTTTATTGGATGAGATTAATTTAGCTAGTGCTGAGACTCTAGAGTGTCTATCAGGATTGCTAGAGGGTTCTTCAGGGTCATTGTCATTGCTAGAACGTGGTGATAAGGAATCAATTAAAAGACATTCAGACTTTACAATATTTGCCTGTATGAATCCTGCAACTGACATTGGCAAGAAAGAACTTCCAGTGGGTTTGAGAAACAGATTTACAGAATTCTACGTAGACGAGCTCACTGAGCAATCTGATTTACAATTACTGGTCGGATCCTACCTGGGTGAATTGAATTTGCCAACTGTCAAGCAGGAAGCTATAGTCAAGTTTTACTTGAATGTTCGAAAGGAAGCTATGGTATCTCTATTCGATGGCACTGCTCATAAACCTCATTACAGTTTAAGAACTTTATGCAGAGCCTTGAGCGTCGCTGCTTCGAATCCTTGTTCAGCAACTCTGAGGTCCTTGTACGAAGCCTTCTGTTTGAGTTTCCTTACTCAACTGGATCACAATTCCTATCCGGTGGTCCAAGGAATGATAGTAAGAGCTATTCTGGATAGTAAAACGGCCAAAGGGATTTTATCAGCACCTATACCAAAACCTAGATGTGACCAGGATGATGATTACATTAATTTTGAAGGATACTGGGTAGTCCATGGCAAGATAAAACCAGAAACCCCTAAGAACTACATCCTGACGGATTCCGTTAGAAGAAATTTAAAAGACCTGGTGCGCGTAGTATCCATTGGTAAAATGCCAGTTTTATTACAAGGTGACACTTCAGTAGGAAAGACCAGTCTTATCACATTTCTAGCTAAAGCTTCCGGTCATACTTGCGTCCGCATCAACAACCACGAGCACACCGATCTCCAGGAGTACGTGGGCAGCTACGTAGCTGACGAGACAGGCAAGCTTGTCTTCCGCGAGGGTGTCCTGGTGGAAGCAATGCGTAAAGGACACTGGATCATATTGGATGAACTGAACTTGGCTCCTAGCGACGTCCTGGAGGCGCTCAACAGAGTCTTGGACGATAATCGTGAACTCTTCATACCGGAAACTCAACAGACTGTCAAGGCACATACGAATTTCATGCTATTTGCTACACAAAATCCACCTGGCTTATATGGTGGTCGCAAAGTTCTCTCCAGGGCCTTCAGGAACCGCTTCGTCGAGCTGCACTTCGACGAGATACCATCAAACGAATTACAAACAATATTACACGAAAGATGTCACATGCCTCAGTCGTATTGCAAACAAATAATTAACGTAATGACTGATTTACAAATTAGGCGTAAAAGCACTGCTGCCTTTGCTGGTAAACAAGGATTCATAACTCTACGTGATCTCTTCCGTTGGGGTGAAAGATACAGACTGGCACCGGACGTGGGTCAGAAATTGTACGACTGGAGTCAGCACTTGGCCGACGAAGGATACCTGGTGCTCGCTGCCAAAGTAAGGAAACCTGAGGAAGCTGATGAGATCAGACAAGTCATAAAGAAGCATCTGAAGAGGGACGTTGATCCTGATACTTTGTTTACACTGAATGAACGCACTTCCTCTGTAACCAGGCATATCCTGGAGGAAATATTCAGCAAAGGTGTTCCAAGGTTCGAACATATTGTGTGGACCTATCATATGAGACGTATGGCTGTCCTGGTGAAGAAATCCTGTGAATTTCGTGAACCGGTTTTACTAGTCGGTGAAACTGGCGGTGGTAAGACTACCATATGTCAATTAATAGCTGTAATGAGTGGGCAAAAGCTTCATAGTGTCAATTGTCATATGCATACTGAATCTTCTGATTTTCTTGGCAATCTCAGACCTGTCAGAGAACACAGTGACATTGAAAATCAAAAACTGTTCGAATGGGTCGATGGACCTTTGATAGAATCTATGCAGAAAGGAGATATATTTTTAGCTGATGAAATCTCTTTGGCTGATGACAGCGTACTGGAACGTTTGAATTCTTTATTAGAGCCTGAACGTAGTTTGTTATTGGCTGAGAAGGGTATAGATTCATCTGACGGGAGTGACAGTGTCATAGTGGCTAATGAGAACTTCCTGTTTATTGGTACAATGAATCCTGGTGGTGATTATGGCAAGAAGGAATTGTCACCTGCCTTGAGAAATCGATTTACTGAGATCTGGTGCGAAGGATGCACGAAGAGGAGTGACTTGCAAGAAATCATTGCGCATAACTTATCTAGGAGTCTTGAAGTTGATGCTGGAGTCATTGCTAGGTCCATACTGGAGTTTGTTGATTGGCTAAGTAGCTCTGAGGTCGGCAAGAGATTTACTGTAAGCATCAGAGACGTTCTTACCTGGGTGAATTTTATAAACTTATGTACCAGGAAGCGTGGGGATTTTCCAAAATTAAATATTGGGGATGCTTACTATCATGGTGCTTGTTTGACTTATATCGACAGTCTTGGATCTGGCTTAACTGGAATGGAAAGCTCTGGAAAATTGCAGCTGTTCAGAAAAAATGCTTTGAACTTTCTCAAGTCTCAAGTCTATGGTCCACTGGGTTCGAAATTATCTGCAGACATGGCTATGGAGACTGATACAGTAATAGCTAAGAGAACTGACAAATCTTTTGGAATTGAACCATTTTTTGTTCCAAAAGGACCAGGAATTATTACTGAGGACAAATCATTCACCTTCACTGCGCCTACTACAGGATCAAATACTTTGAAACTCCTAAGAGGCTTACAATTGGCTAAGCCATTATTATTGGAAGGTAGTCCTGGCGTTGGAAAAACGAGTTTGGTATCAGCCCTGGCTAAAGTATCTGGGAATACATTACTCAGAATCAACTTAAGTGATCAGACGGACGTGTCTGATCTCTTTGGGGCTGATTTGCCTGTCGAGGGTGGAAATGGAGGAGAATTTGCATGGAGGGATGGGCCATTTCTAAGGGCGCTACGAGCTGGGCATTGGATTTTACTTGATGAATTGAATTTGGCATCCCAATCCGTCCTGGAGGGTCTCAACGCGTGTCTGGACCACAGAGGAGAGGTCTACATCCCTGAATTAGCAAGGACATTTTCCGTCGAGCCTGGCACAAAATTATTCGCCTGTCAAAATCCTCTTAGACAGGGTGGTGCAAGAAGAGGATTACCCAAGTCGTTCCTCAATAGATTTACCCAAATCTTCGTCGACGCCTTGACTGATAACGATCTGAAGTTCATCACTATTGCACAATTCAAACAACTACCCACGGATCTCATCTCCAGGATGGTGGATTTTAATACCAAGCTATTATCCGAGGCTGGTGTTACCTGGGGTTACCAAGGTTCACCCTGGGAAATGAATCTACGAGACATCACCAGGTGGTGCGAGGCTACAGTTCAGACTTGTCATCCTCTTCCTAAAGAAGATTGCTATTACAACCCTGGAAGCTGGGTGGAACTTATTTATGTGGATAGAATGCGTACACTGGAAGATAAGCAAAAGGTAATAAAGACTTTGCCTTCAAATTCATACTAAAAGTTTTTAATTAAATACACTAATCCTTTCTAATCTTTCTGGTAGATTCGCGAGGTATACGCTGAACTGTTTCCCGTTGACAAATACCCTCTGCCACCTTCTCAACCTCTGGTCCACCTCACGGAAGCTAATTTATATTTTGGGGATGTGACGTTAACTCGAACCGACTCGTCAATCTACAATGACTCAAGCTTGTTGCTACTCAGAGATCAGGTAGCAACATTGAAAAGTCTTGCTCAGTGTGTCAAGATGAATTGGATGTCGATACTGGTGAGTTGATTGAGTTTTTGAAACTCAATTTGAAAGTCATTTAACTTGACTTACCCTAATAATACTTGGTTGATAGGTGGGTGGATCCGGAGTTGGAAAAAGCAGCGTAGTTCGAATTCTGGCTCAGCTGGCAGGACGCAAGCTCAGGTCAATAGCAGTGAACTCAGCAATGGACACCACGGAAATACTTGGTGGCTTCGAACAGGTAAGTGGTAACAATTATGCATGATACTTTTTTTTTTTCAGGAATTTTTCAACATTTTTACTTGTACTTACAACGTTTTTGTTCTGCTTTCACTTTGCCTTTTAAAGCAGTGCTCTGAACTTATTGTCTCTATAAGGGACCCGAGTACTTCCGACAAAGTGTACTTCAGACAATTGGTTAGGGGGATGGTTTCCTTTGACGATGACTTCATTGTTTCCAAAGAAAGGAACGGATGCGCTTAGAACCATTTAAAAAAAAATAATGTTAAGGGATGGACTTTGGGGGGAAAGGAGATTGACGTCTTTAGTATTATTTACACTTTATTATAATATATTTCTCTTGTTACAATCATTTACTGCTTTTAGGTTTCTTCTTCAATAGTCTTTTGTTTATGTAAAATCATACAATATTCGTCCTTACTTACGTTCTAATTATATTCACATAGTCGTACGACATCTGTACCCCTATAGACGCTCTTAGTTACTCTTTATATTAGTCCTTTTTCTTTTTATTTAGCTTTCGATTATTTTAGGCACGATTTATTTATACATCCATTGCTTTCTTTTATCTTCATTTAATCATTTACTTTCTACCCGATTAAGGGACAACTCGCGCTCACATCGAGTCTACTATAAGTATTTGGATTTACAAAATCTTTAGAATTAAATTGACCATCGTATGAAAGCAATAATACTATTTTTTTGTTCAATGAAAATATTATAATTCTCTTTGAATGTTTTATATATATATATATTTTTTTGTTTGGACAAAAAAGCGGAATAATTTTTATGCTGATTTTAAGAAACATTGCAAAAGGAATCTGATCTCGTTTGATAATGCTTTAATTCTATACATCAATAAATGGACCCGAATAACGAAGTTTAAGGTGCACTTCTATGAGTTCAAGTGAAACACACAATTTTCATGATTAGTTGTCAAAAACAGGTGAATTCTTATTTTACTATCTAAACATTGTTTTCTCTTCTCTCGACAAATAATGTGCTTTTTTTATTGTGAAAAGCGGAAGCGTACAACTCGTGCAGTGTTACCTTCCTGTCGTTCTCATGTTTTATTTAGTCATTGATTTATTTGTTTTTATTAAATTTCGTTACTTTACGTCGCTTTAACCCTTTCAGTATGATCTTCGGCTATGGTCGACGGTTTCTAACGGCTCACGTATGCTCAACTCACATCCAACGTATCGAAAGGGTTAGACGACCATTTTTTCATTTTATTGTTAAAATTAGCTAAATTCTAATTGACAAGTTTTCTCTGTAATTATCTGCTGGGCGGACTAGATTAAAGTGAGCAATTCCTTTGAGTTCGACTAAACGAAATAATGTATCAATTGATCCACATTGATTTTACATGGAACCTGTACGTCCGGACAAAACTGACAAGTGATTGAATCATTCAAATTTTGTCATAAGAAAAAGAAAAACAAAAAATTTATAATCACTGATATGACGCAGCGAGACCGATGTATACCAACTACCCTAATATTATTTTAGAATTTGTTTTACTTGGACTTTTTTTTAGATTTTGTGCTTTATACTCTCAGATGTGAGTTTTTCTCTTGGAATTAAGCAACTTGTAAGAGGAACAGCTACTAATATTTTTTCTGAATCCCCTTGCTGGTAATTTAGTAACAAAGAAAAAAAATATGAAGCAGAGAATTTATTCCCTATATTCGAGTTCTTCAATTAATCCTTAAAAATTCGATGTACACGCATTCCAAATATTTGGAAAAATTATTCAAAATATTTTTCAAGAGCTCCACTCAAAAATAAATTTTCATAGACTCTCTAAGAAGCATAATATAAAGTATCTTAAGTATTAATTAATCAATTAAACCCGTTCCCCTTTTATGGCTTTGAAAAGTCTCACAGGAGATTTACAATACAGTTACATAAACTACCCTATATTTTGTCAAATATAAGTGCACACCTATGCTTGGTTCCAGCTATAAGGAACTATATCATATGCTTTCTCACTAAATTATATCCTACAATAGTTTGCTCCGACCCTGACATTAATTTCTAATAACTATGTACTATACAATTATACTTTTTCCCAATTAACAATCACAGATACACTTAGAAAATCGAATAATCCCAAGTGACAATTATGCCTTTGTCGAAACGAAAGATTCAAAATGGCTGCAAACCTAATTCCTTGTGCAAATCAAATAATATAATATAAGCTTCGCGTAAGTATAGGATTGCGAGTATCGTGTACATAATATTGCGATGAAATATCATTAATGCAAATATTCAGTCTGTAAAGATTTGCCTTTATAATATTGAATGAATTTCTTCTGGCTCTTAAAATATTAAACGTCTATGCTCTGTCAGCGTCATTGATTCTATATGGTAACAGTACAATGTACGTATTTACCATTCTTTGATTTTACAGTATGGTTGAAGGATCTTGTAAAATACAATTAAAACCTTAGAATCATGAAAATATCAGACAATAGTAGTTTACCCATTGGAAAAATAGGAGTGGCTGATTCGTATAGTAGAATAACGTACATTACATTCCTTATACAATATGATATAAAGGCAAGAGACAAATGTTTGTCTTTGTTGCCACTAGGAGTAAGTAGGTAAAATCCCTGTCTGAGAGATTGTGCAAGATTATGTGGAAATATTCCTTGTTTTTTTTTTTTGGTTTTTCTTTTTCCTCATCTTTGTTTCATCTGGCAATGTCGAGTACATCAGGATCCAATGGAAGGTCAAGATTACTATTGGGTAACATGACAAATTCCTTGGACAATTCAGCAGGTACTCTTGTTGAGTATTAAAACGTTTTACACTGTATAAGATGAATAGTTGAATAATTAATGCCAATTGTGATGCCACGAGCACGGACGAATCTATATATTTTGCTTTTTAACTCTTGACTGTCTGCCTGTCTGAAAACAGGCGCAGAATGGGTGGATTATGTGTTTTTGTTCTCTGGGATCATGAAGATTTATTCACTGGGCAGGTCGCTGCTAGACGGACTGATTGCTGACGTCAAGTCATTCAATTCTGGTGGCGGTGGTAAAAGCAAGCTTGGTCTTCTATTCAATTCCTCTTCGTAGAGACTTGAAGTGCTTTTTGGTCTTGTGACAATGCTCCAAGGATCAGATGGTATAGGCATTGAGTCATCCTGAGGATAAGAAAAAAGTACAATCTACATTAGGACAGAATGTTCAAGCTAAAAAAAAGCTTGAAAATGAATTAGGAGTAATCCTGCACCATGAGCAGATGCTTTGCCACTGGTGGTAGAGGTGGTTTCAAGAGCGCCACGTCAGTCAGGTCGCAGACAGCTGCGGACGGCGGTAACGGAGGGTCAGGTGGTGAGGGTAATCTTAAGGGTGGTTCATAACGGGGCGGTTGTACAGTTTGTATTGGACTACTCGTAGTAGATCCTAGTACCCATCGTGCTATGCTTTCGCAGCATCCGCAACATACGTCTGACATGCCTTGTCTCAGGCCACGGTGCAAGGTCAGGAAGAGTGCTGGGTTCACGAAGGCGTGTACGTAGGCAATGTGTAGAGTGACCTGAATAAAAGTATGAAGAGACAGCCAATGTGATGGATTTTTAAAAATTTATTAATCAGGAAGACTGTATACCTCGTAGCCCGTAGGATTGCCGATCAGAGGATGATGGACCAGGGTAACTAGAAACAAGGGACCCCAGAAGATGACGTAGGCTGCAGTTATGACCAAGAACATCCTGACTCTCTGTACGCCCTCTCGCTCCATTCTTCTCAGATAATTTCTCATCTTGCGATGCTCCTCCACGGCACCGCTTCTCTGATGTTGCACAATATTCTCTTAATTAGTACCTTCAGCTTGGGTAATTAAAGTGATTTGTCCTTTCTTTTTAATTACCTTGGGCGTCGTGCCGTTTCTAGTGCTCGTACTGCAGCCATCGATTAATCCATTAGAACCACCGTGTCCACCGGTAACACTGACCAGGGTTGTAACAAGACCAGCCACACGTACCTAAGTATATAGATATATGTGTAACGGTATAGAGAACTTATTGGAGCTGCAATTAGCATATATTACTAATTAATAGACTGTCGCTGTGCATAACTCACTGCCTCCACGTTTGCCTTAGTCAGATCCCTGTGCAGCTTTCTCAGGTGGAATAATGTGAGGGCAACGCAAATGACGTTAATGACAATCCACAAAACATTTAAAATATAATGACGAAATGGACCGTGGACCAATGGACAGCTTGGTGCATTATGACCGGTTTCTGTATTGGCGGCAAGGGCCCCACTCAAAAATGTAGGACCCAGATTGATTGTGATGCTGGCAAACCATATCATGAATGTACCAAAGAGGACGCACTGTAATGTTCATAGGTAAAAGAAATACAGAATTATTATTTTAATCCTTTGCCAACAGTTGACTGTAGGAAAGCATTACCTGGGGGGAATCCATCAGCAATGGCGCTGTTAAGTCAGCTTCCTCTTCACTCTCAGGAAACACTGGACTATCATTGAGCACTGTAGTGAGCATGTTCACCGTGGAGACAGTGACTAACAGTAGAAAGGCTGTCTCTACCAACGAACACTTGTTCACTGGCTGACAATTCAGAATACTTAATCCAAGTGGGAGCAATATGGCTGCCCTGGCACAGTCCACCATTGCTTGATGAAACAGCAGACCCTGGGACCATCTGTAATTCAGAGGAGACATTAACGTATAGAATGCTTCTGACACCTGGAGGAAGCTGGATCCATTGTTGGTCACTACTTCCTCGCAGGAATTCTTACATCTTATAAAATTTGCAGTATGCGTCTGTGTTACTTTAGCTTTTAGCTTTATTGTTATGTCTTGTCAGTGAAGTTACATGGGGTACGGTGAATTGGATTCTGTAGGGAAATTAGTATTCGATGCAATAATTCATTACTACTGTACAGTACGCAGTGCATTGTTATCAGTATTAGGTATCTAGGGAGTTTTACTGTAGAAAGTTTCTTTGTAATTATAGTTACAAAAGCTAACTACCAATACTTGTGGGCTAATTGTATAGTTTTCTAATTTTTATTTTTATTTTTCATACTCTGAGTACAGACGTCTACGTAGGTACTGGCATTGTACTACTGGTTGTCAGATACTACGTTTTTGGAAATTGGTATTCACTTTTGAATATCTTTACTCGACAGAAGTCTTTTGAATTTGTAGAAGAAAGAGAATAGCATTCTTGACTCTGTGCGTGTACAATTATTAGAAATGTTTTCTACCAAGCTTCAGAAGGATCATGCTGTATTATTTTATAGAAAGCAATTAGATTCAATTATAGCATCCTTGTTTATGTATAATTCAATTTAAAGCTACATATGAATTTTTTTAAATTTCTTCGTTACAGAAGGACAGACATAGTTATTAAAGAGAAAGAAAGAGAGAGTGATTATATTGACTTAACTATATGATTTATAATCTTGATTTTTTTTTCTTTATCTTTTTAACCAGCCAATGCATTTAATTAGCGTCTGTAAACATCCCCGTCCATTCATCACAATGTAAATTTCACAGGTTCCCCACTGTGGGGTCTTGTAACGAACGTAACGTTTAAAGAGACTATTTGGATTTTCATTTTTCTTCTCTTATCTATTCTACCTAAAAAATGATAAATCATTGTTATCCATTAAGTGTGGCTCAACGCCTTTATACCTTAGACTGACAACGGTCCTTAGAACTTTTCTGAAAAACTCATTCCAAGTCTCCCCACTAGTTTGAGCTGTTCAAAAAAGAAAAGCAAAGCAATACCAAAGATAAGTTTTGTAATGAATTCGTAAAAAGACACATGGGTCACAATACGCCTTACAAAAAGTTAAAAGGACCATCGTCGTAGCCCTTGGGAAGTTTGAGTATCGACGATTTCGTCCATTCTTAATACCTTCGCAGCTGTCGCTTGGCCAGTATAAGAGCCATCAGTATAATATTCGCACCCATTCCCAGGGCGCCTAAACTAAATATTACAGTTGCTTCCGTGACGCCTCCAGGATGACACTGAAAGACTTTTGTGGCGTTGGAAGTGACGTTGCCGGAAGCGCCAATGCCGAATCTCAGATTGGCACCTATCATGGCTACCGCCGAGCCTGAAACAATATTAAAAGATACAAAGTAAAAGTAATCCTCATAAATGAAAGTATCTTCGACGTATCGTTGAGACATAAAAAAGACATATACATCTCAGTCACATAAAGTAAAGTGGATTAATAACATGAACCACTAAAGATACTCCTATCGACGGTTAACGACGCCTTAAATGAAATTAAGTTTGCTGTGACGTTTCCTTGATTTTCCTTTTATTTGCCTTTTATCATTCTCATATTAAAATTCAACAGCTCGATATGGATCCTTCGACTTTTATTAACTGTACCACAGCCAAGTTTCAACGATCCTCAAGCACTATGAATTATTCGCCGTGCCGTTCAAGCTCTGACGTTGTATGTACTGGGAAAAGTAAATCAAATTAAAAGTACTATCCTGTCAAGCCATGTAAAGGTTACTACATAGAACTGTCAGTATATGTATGTATATATATATATATATATATATATATATATATATATATATTGTATAGATATACAGTCAGGTTACTACGTGTGGTTTTATGTAGACTTGAAAATTCGTAGGCGCATGACAGCCAACTCCAAAACTTTACATAATTCTTATCTCCTGCATAAACCTTTGGAATAGCTTTTCGACAAGGTACTGTAGGAACACGTAGCTTCGTGGACTGGTCGTCTTGAAGATGCCTGTAGATCTGTATAAGGTATATGTAATATACGTTACAACAGGCTCTTCTAACGTAATTTTCTATATGTCTAAATGACTGTAGAAAATATTGTCTGGTAACTTAGTGTACCAGTAGAGTACCTATATATACGTACTATAGGTATACTGTATAGTGTATATACATATACACTACTGTTCTCCAGCAACTCAATTTATCCCTTAGGGTGGCGCCAATTCCATTGTACCATTTGAATCTCTATTTGTATTGTATCAGTGTTTTGGAATTCTGCGAAAGAGAAAAAAGAAAAATAATAATAAGAGAAACAATATTGTGGAAAATCAATGATTTCACAGATTCTCATTCCGAACGCTTGAATGGCTTTTGTTACGGGTCATTTCGTAGATTCCGATAGGCCTTTTATGGTTGGGGTGGAAATTTTTCTTTTTTTTTTCTTTCACTTTTCCAAGCATCGAACATAAGAATAAACTTGAAATAATAGAGGTCGTTAACGGTGTCCTGGTATTGAATTGTATAACTGCGCTTTATGAATATTCAAATTTTCGCGCCCATCTTCATACCGAAAATGGTTTCCGCAAGTGGTCTCGTTTAAATCTTTGTGGATTTGGCTTGAGCGCGAACGAGATGACTGCGGGTTGAGAAGAATGGAGAATGAAGATAGTGAAGTGAAAGGTTGATAAAAAGGGAGAGAGAGAAAGGAAAAAAGAAAATGTATTATTAAACAGAAAATTTCTTTTTTCCTAGAATTTTCGCAAAGCTATAATTGAAAAGCCACTGCCTTCTGTTTCTCCGCAAGATATCCGCTTTAATTATAAAAAAATAATTGTCCTGGATTCTGACTAGTATATATATATGCGATATATATATATATATATATATATGCGATATATATATATATATATATATATATATATATATATATATATATCCAGAAAACCCACGACAGCTCGACGAAGCGTGAATCGCGATAAAGAGTGGCCATCGCGTTTCAATTTCAATGCCTATTGACATTGCCCTGAGGGAACGTTCCACGTCATTCCGATCATTCCTGAGCTCCGTGTGTTTTTGCCTGATAACCCGAAATTCGTTATAGAAAAAGTACCTAATTTGAATTTAAGCGTTATTTTTATCTTTTATGTAAAAAAAAAGATACGTTGTCATTAGCATATAAGTAATTTTTATATAATCTTATAAGGGGGCACGTACAAGAACTCACGTTTTAGGTTGATGCTTGGCAAATGGGATTTGCTCGTCCAAGATCCAATTATACAATTTCTAATGGACTCGTTAAATTCGCACTTCTTTTCACTTATCCTCATACCTCTTTCTCTCTCTCTCTCTCTCTCTATATATATATGTATAATATGTATATATTTTTTATCCTATTTCTCTGGCTCTCTTGTAACTCCAGTCTATTCCATCCAGGGCAACCTGACGAAATGGCAGGTACTACCTAGATAGTGATGCTGAAGTAAGATGGGGCAAGGTGAAATCCCGGATCCTCGTTTCCCGACGTTAAACCTAATATTGAAAGAAATCATTTCTGTGAGAATGAACCCAAGGGAAAATAATACGTCGCGCGATTCAATTTATCCCGGTATAATTTTGTAAGGATACGGATAGCCATTGAGGAGATTTTTTTAAATAGTGTTATTCAGAGCTCATTGTGTCAGCTGAAGATGGTTCTGCCACAGTAATTGACATAAATCAAATGAACGCGCCAACTTCAACTGGTACAATAGCAACTGAATAATACCGTATATAACTTTTTCTATACTTGTCTTACTGTTTCTTCTTTATTCTCCTTCTATTGTCATATTTCCTCTCTTTCTCTCTTTTCCTCATCAACGAGAGAAAAGGGACGAAATCAGTTCTTATTCGGACACATATAAGACTACTGGAAGCAATTCTCTCACTCCTATGGTCCTTTATTGCTGGGTGGAAACGTGACAGGAATTTCAAAAGAGAACATTCTCTATTGGTACGTATGCCAGCTTGGTATATGCATTACTAAGAAAGGATATAAGCCATTTTTAATTTAGTGTCAATCCAGAGGTTAGTTATTAATCTTATAACGTGTAAGGCTAAGTGGATTTACCAGGATTCTGTTTATGTCATCAGTACATTATTCAATGGCTGTCGTATGATGCAAAGGACTTCATTTACAGTACAAACGACCGAAGGACCCTTTGGAGATTTCATTGCTCTGCCGTCGCTGGAGGATTGGTTGGCCAGTTCTATTTTCATGAATATCTACTCCTGTGTTCTGGCTGCACATGTAATCCCTCTACAGTCCCATATAGAGTAGTACAAGTAATTATGGCTTCCAAATACTCCTGACATTTTACGCTGATCTCCTTATACGATTTTACAATGTAGGTCATATCCACCTGCTGAATACGGAATAGAGGATAGAATATAGAATCAATATAGGAGTCTAAAGTTCTTATCACCTTATCAGTCCCCGAGATCGGTATCAGCCTGACTCTTTCATGGGCTCTTCCAGGCAATGCAATCTCGTCTGAAATCGACGTCCTGGATTGAAGATTCCGTTCCTCGGATACAGACTCCATTTTACTTCTAAGATGCTATTTTCTGTGGCGATGCTTTCCGGACGGTCAGGAATTCTATAAAGCCAGAATGAAAATTGACCCCATGCCGTCGTAAAGCGTCGCACCGGAAATAGCCGTTTCGCCAAGCTCCCTTGGACCATATGTGGAGAGAGTGACCCTCTGGGAGTGCGAGGGGCCTCTCTCAGAGGTTAAAGGTCAACGAAGTAAAACGTGCCCCAAGGAACCGCCATTACACGACCTCAGTCACACGCGTTGCTCCAGACTTTTTCCAACTTTCCCTGTATATCGGATCACCCCTTGCGGTCTTATTGGTACAAGAGAAACATTTTACCAATCCTCCAGCTGAGCGTGAAACTTCCAACCGGTCCGGGACAGGTTGTACCGGGATGCTGGGACATTGTGAAAGTCACGTGGTAGCTGCCGATGAATCACTTATCGCTGCTTGGCAGACGTACTTTAATGGAAGCTTCCAAGGTGCCGTAGAGGAATGCGAGAAGCTTTTGGTTATAACCTCAATTTTGTTTTCTTTTACTTCAAAGCTTTATCTTCATACGGGAATTATAGTCTTTCTTCTTTTCAGCCCATACAGCCACTGCTAATAACCTTATCACATTCTGTCCTACGTAAGATGAGAGTAAAGGATCATTATGCGTGTGTGTATATGTATATATATGTACAGATGTAGGATAAAGTGATACTCTCAAGTGACAAGCAGATTGGCAAACCTACAAGTACTTTAAAAGCCTAGCTACACGCAAACCATCCTGCAACACACTTCAAGTCCTTTCGATTGTTAGCTACCACTTGTAGCTTTTCATCTGCTACTTGTATTTCAACTGGAATAAGCCACGTTGTACCTCTGAATTATAGAACCTTACCTTGACTGTCTTAAGGGACTTTGTAAACCTTACGCAGAGCCACCCTCCTCTGGATGGATACAAAACTCATTCTCAGTTCTACAGCTACACGTAACTTCAACATTTGCCTTCTCTACTCCTGCAAGTTATTAGGTCCTCACTTCCACCCATGGGAAATGTCTCAATTTTCCTAGCTGAGATTCCAGCTAAAACATACAGATTTTCCTGTACACACTTTTAATGTTCCGAACGTTCGTTCCCCGAGGACGTGCTCTCCGCCATTTTAATTCCGTGACTACGTTCACGTAGTTGGGCTGAGTCTACTGTCGCGTATGCTTCTAGTATTACTCGTGCTTTGTTATACCTATATAGTTGTGTCTAAAGTCACGGCGGACCGTACCTATGAACTTCGTAAATGGGCTGGCTACAATTAATTAGTTAATGGAATATCGAGACGGAGATTAATGATGGTATACTGATTGCCAGCGAGTGTGTCTTTTTTGAGGATTAAAAAATGTTTAATATCGTGTCTGCTGGGTGCGCTTGGATTAGAGTGACTAACGTGATGGACTGGTTAGGTTAGGTTAGATTTTTATACGTGCCCTATATACGTTTATATCGTTCAGGTATAAATTGAAGAAATTTTTCTCCAATTTGGTAATCCGGAGAGTAAATTTTACTGAAGGATATCGCGTGCATCGCGGCTTTAACCTCGTTCAAGCATATACATGGTTAGCAACTGTGCTCGGGGTAAATTGTATTTCGCAATTCTTTGAAAGAATCTAAATAAATTCGTCAGGTTGGTTTAGGTATACGTTGGCTAGGATTTCTCTGTGTACTTTGCATCTTTATAAAGTTTTTACATCGCCAGCCTGGTGAGTTACTTATTTTTCTTTTTTTTTTTCTATTCTTTTCTCTCTCCTTTATTCTTGATCGACACAGCCTGACTTTTTTCTGAATACTTCAATCTCCTCCCGGTTGACTATCAGAGGTTAGACTCTCGAAAAGTAAATTTATTCCGATTTATTTCTATTCTCCGGCTGTCGTCGCTTGAAAACTCGCTCGCTGTTCGCCTGTGCACTCCTTTCGTGTTTTATTCTGTCATCCTTTTTTTTTTCAATTGTTCAGAGTAATGCAATATGCGTGAGTCGAGTGGCGCCATCTAGGAGTACGAAGAAAGTAACGTAAAATGGGAAGAGTAGCAGACAACGAAAAAGAGAAAGAGAGACGTAAACGCAAACGGCGTGGGAAAATAATACAGCTGTTTGAAGCGAAGGAAAAATCAATTTGTACTTTGCCATTATTTGTCCACCAGTAGAGAACTACGTGACTTCGTTTCCAATCGAAGGCAAGTGTCGTTAATTAAATGAGTTTTTTTTTTAAATATATAATCTCAATATCACTCTGCACACTGATTATTCAGAATTTCGTACTGCCCAGGATTCGTATCACAAATTTCTTTAATTTTTACCTAACACCTTTTTTTTTAATTTTCAGTTTGCGCAAGTGCTTTTCTTTTACCTGTCAAACTACCCAATCGCCTTTCTATGAGCGAGCGATAAATTATTGTACGGTCACGCTTGCTGGGATCTTCTATACAAGAATAACGATTCAGCATCACGATAAGAGATTCCTTATCCTTTAAATACGATCTGTGCAAGGAAACCTATTTGTATTTCGCTGAACTGCACACTTTTGGAAAGATCTCAGGCACCCTTAGTGACTTGTAGACCAGTAATCCGTACTAGTTGTATCAGCAATAGTAATAGTAGAAGCCAGTGACAGTGGCAAAGTCAGGGGTGGGATAGTGCACGCTTGGAAAGATACACAGAGGGTGGGCAGCCAAGGGAGAGTAAGAGAACCGAGCATCCACCTAACACAGAATCCTATCTTGTAATCTTGGCCTAGATTCTATAGTGCGAGTGGTGGTTGGAGGGGGATGAAATTCAGTATCTCTTTAGGGGGTTGGGGGGGGGTCGAGTTGGGTCAAGTAGTTAATTCCTTGATAAGCCGAGGGATGACGGTTGTTACGTTGTTTTTATATATATATTCTTTTCACCCTTATTCTTTTTTTATGTTGTCATCCCCTACCAGTGGACAAGGGTGTGGCAAAAAAAAATGTACGAGTCCGTCTAATAAAGGAAAAGGCTGATTGTAAAAGGGTAAAGAGCGTACGAGCGAAAGTGTAAAGAGAATAAGGGTTGTTGTCTTATCGAGGGTTGCTGTGGGGAAACCTCAGAGTGCCGAGGATGAGGTTATTCGACAATGGTATGATATATCCAAGGCTGATCGAATTTCCACCCTTATTTTTTGCCTCGTGCCAATCGATATTGCGGGGATGAATTTTTTTTATCGTTCTTTATCTGCCTTCTTTTTTTCTTGAGTCGCCACTTCCGCCTTTTTACACTACCGACCCTCTACGTGGTCTCAATGGGATAATGTTAATGTCACGGAGAGCTAATGACCCGGGTAATTACGTTATTAGTAGGTAATCACATTGGGCCACCCTTAATGCTGGTTCAAGGAACAAGTTTTGCTTATAACAGCACCCCGCGACGGTCCCACCCTTGTAGCGATAGAAAAGGGCACCCCTTATGGTTGAAGTATAATCAATCAAGAAATTTTACAATTAACCTACCCTTGTTCATTCTTAATAATTTTTGTATTATTTTCCTACTAAAACAATAGGGTGGCATAAATATTGCACTTTTTTTTTATTTTAATTTTATTTAATTAATGCACTTTTTTCTTGATGCTCGGCTCTATTAACAATTACCTGTCGCCTATCTGAAGTTTCTATCGTCGAAGCTGGGCGACACCTATATTCGTGGCAGGAGTCTCTGGAGTAAAGTGGAAATGAAATTTCAGCCTGCTGCACGTAGAATTCACAGTAGAAGGTATATGTGGCAAGGGTTGCCAACTGTGCAGGGAAGTGCAAATTTGTTTGAAAATCCGACGGGACACGTTCGGCCTCGGGACTTTTGCAAACTACGTTACCCCAGGGGGTTTTTCTGTCTTTAGTCTTCATTGTACTTTTATTTTTACTTTCATCCCCCGGACGTCTTTATTATATTATTGGGGCTGACTCGGGACTAGTTGGCGATAAGAAAAATATTTTCTTTAACTACCGATAGCAGATTCACTCGAGTCTGACGTAAAGCCAGCCCTTGCGTCTACCCACCCCTTGGCATCTTCTAGACCCACCCCTGTCTAATTCTTCACTTTTATCCCCTATGCGTAATACCTGTCGTTAAGGTTATACGAATTGTAGCTTGAAAAATATATTGTTTAAGGGCGGTTGGGTATTGAAAAAAAAATTTATTTTCATCCCCTAAGCACGAACGTTAACGACTCTTCCCGCGAGAGGTTCATTTGTTTTCCTGGTGCCAGAAGCTTCATGCTTTTCTATGCACTTCCTACAGGTAACCTGGATACGGAAGCATCCACGTACCTGTACACGTTTACCAGAGGGGTGAAACTACCCCTGTGTAGTAGTGCCAAAGCCGTGGGATAAATTGCAGCCGATGCAGCCACGTCAGTTCACCAGTGACGAATGGCCGTTGTATGCAAGAACGGAAAGCGGGATGATTTTTTTTTTTCATCCCTTATTTTTTTTTTCGTTGTCTTTCGAGACCCTCACGACGTTGCCGTCATGTTCGTACGAATATAAATATTTTCGGTAGTCGGTTTGAGGGAGGATAAAGTAAAAAAAAATGTAAAACATTTATAACCTTTACCACCATTTGTCGATTTCGATTTTGAGTAGACGCGTGTGTCATTTTATTATAAGGGTGCGGATAAAAGTCAGGGGTGGTTTTTGAGCTCGTCAAAATTTTACCACATCCCAATTTTTAACAAGTATCACATCCCACCCCTATTCACGGTTCTATGTCACCTAGGGGCATTGGAATATCGACATGTCGCTCGACAATTGTCACGAGTCTATTGTACCTTCTGTACCGTCATTAAGGTCGTAACTGTCGCTTAATGGAAATCCGGATTTCCTGCCGGTTGATTTCGGAGACTCAAACCATGTAATTTCAGACAGGGTGAAGAACAAGGGTTGATAGAGAGATTGAGATGAAAAGGATACAATTTTAAATGCCTGATCGAATATATCATAAAAAAAATCAGTATTAATTACCAATATATTGAAATATATATATATTTTTAGTTTCAATTTCTATTTAAAAAAAAATTTATTAAAATTTACATTTTAATAAATTTACTTACCAGCTGCCATTTCTTTTCGGGTTAATTTCTTCTGGCGTTCGTCTCCTCCGGCTTCACTGATTCCTCCACTCCTCTTCTCTCTCCCTTTATCTTTATCCTGACGTCACGCTCCACCTCTGACTTCTCTGTCCTCCGAGAAAGCTACAGCCTCCCTCTCTTGGTCCTAGTTCTTAATTAACCCAACGTCCCTCTCCGCGCTCCTCTTAACGAATAATCGCCCCTCTCTTAATCGAATCCTATCAAAAGGATAACCCACCCACCCCCCAACCCCCCCGCCCCTCACTCCCTTCTAAATATCTTCTCCACCACTCTCCTTCACTTTCCCCTGTCCACCTTACCGTCTGCCTAATCAAACAAGTACAAGTCGTATTATCATTCACAGCAGAAACTTCACCTTCTCCATATACCATATCCTTTCCCGAGGAAGATCAGCGGCCAACTTCAGGACGGTACGGTTCAGGACTAAAATGGAAATGAGAATCATTCACTCCAGACACCTGTTCAAGGATGCAGGATACATCTCAATTCCAAAAAGGATATACGAACTCGGGATCTGGATGTCCTGAGGTTTTTGCCAATGAATTATCAGGACGACTTGAACTCCACGAAGAAGATGGCCGTCGCGTCACGTCCAGGAATTTATCTCTTATGCCTTTTCCCTCTCTTCGCATCGCACGTCATTTCCTCTGACAAGAATTAGTAATTTTTTTTTCTTTTTTTTTTTAGTAGCCAACAATTTGTGTCAGTAGTCAAGGATTCTTTTGGAACACAAAAACTGGATACCTTCACGGATCATCATCCATTGCTATGAGATGATTCTAGGACGACTCCTTGTCAGGTTCCTTGTTTCAATGATGATTTTGAGTGGTATATTTTTTCCCTCACTCTTTATACACGTGTATATATATATATATTTAAAAAAAATTTTTTTCACTATTGTCTCCAGCCACTTCAACCCTTCTGTCACGAGCAGTTACCACCCTGTTTTTTCACTACACGTGGGCGGCTTAACGTTTGAACGTCATAAACTACGTCCACGACATCACCAAAGGTCTCACAACGTATGACATAGCAGGATATATCCCAGGACACACCCTTACTGCTCGTTAATCCAACGGTTTTAAGGGATTTCAAGGTTTCAAGGGTTTCTGGGCTGTTTCCATTACTATAGATACAGGGAGCCAAGCTCTCTTACCCCGAGGCTTTCAGGAAGTATGATTCAGGCAGAGCGTATAAGTTCCAAAGAACAAGAAGTCACTAGGAGACACATGGAACTTTCGTTATTACCTATTTGAAAATTGGCATGGATACCGTGTGGTTCCTTTCGGCCATTTTGTTTATACACTACGTATGTCAACGTAGACAGTTGGGAAAATAATTTATATTTTTATTTCACTCTTGACTTATGCTGATCACTGTTGATCTTATTCTGTAATTATTATTTGATCATCTTATGTAATCTAGTATTATTAACTCTTGATTAATTCTTGTGTATACAGAATCAACCTGTTTGCACGTTTCGATCATAGTCTTGCATCCATCTAGTTGGTCAGTTATGGTTATGTACATACCCTGGGATTGTGCACAGCGCATATATAGGATAAATACAGTTATACAGTATACGAGGTTACGAAGGAGCCACTGATAGAGATTGATAGCAACTATTGTGAGGATCTCTACTGTGTATGGCATTTATAGTCTGGCGTCCCTGAAACAATTCCCAAAAGCCGTCTAAGCTCTATGTAAACCCACCTCAATGAGATATCGATTTCTAAACCCTGTTGGAATCACTGTACTATATATACCGTATACCAAGTGAGATCAAATTGTCCCTAGCAGCTGCAACGTGCAGTGCATCGCACCTGCGTCTACCATACCGACAGTGCTTGGGCAAATTAGGTAAATTAGTTGTACAGCTGAGTATTTAGCTGGAAGATTCACGTAGACTGGCATAACCTCGTATCCAGCTGTCAACAAGAGTATTTGAATATACTGATATATATATATATATATATATATATATATATACACACATATATATGTTTATATATATATATATATATATATATATATATATATACACACATATATATGTTTATATGTCGAGCTAGGAGGCTGTCAGACATGACAGATGTCAGAGAATGGTTCTGGTTAACCGCCAGTTAGCGGGAGGTTAGAGCTGGGATTAAATAGACTAATGAATATGCATTAAGAAAATTATGTGAATTCCGTAAGAGACGTGATTTTACCCTGGCAAGTCGGTATCGACATGTTTTATTGGAAAATTGTATAATATTTTTCATTTCCCATGTTAAACGTGAGTGCGAGAGAGACGGTCTTATAGGTATTTACCTGCGAGAGAGAAGGACGAACGTACTGTCAGCACGGTAATCATGAGCGACAGCAGCACCACCTTTCGTGAACGTTCAAAGACGCGTGTAACGTCGGATAAGCCAATTTTCGAAAGGGTTATCGTTCAGCGATTTTACCAAACGATATGTTCGTCCTTGTCGCGCGCACGTAAATACCAATAACGCCGTCTCTCTCCCACTCACTGACGGGTATAGGATATTCGAAAAACTCCTAAGGCTTTTTTTCTCGCTGACAAATAACATTTCAATACTCTCCCACGGGACTCGTCCAGCATCACGGTCCACACTTTTGTACGTATAATCCGTATCATCTATATCGATCTGTAATCCAATCTCGGTCGATTAATCCATTTTCTTATATGAATTATATCGGGTAATTATCACGGCGCTAATCAGACCACATACCTATCATTACTCTCATACGTGTAACCTGGTACCCTGCTACGTGTTCAGTCGACAGTTTTCTGGCTATAATGTCAGTGGGTAATCGGCTCTACTTAACGCTCTATGTTATGCCTGCCTAATTAGTTGCATTAATTGGGATAATTAAACCAGACGTCAGAGACGGTGCAGCATCCTTAGGCGGAGATTAGTGGATCTTGTGACGCGATAACGACAATCTTAATCTAACCTAACCTAACTTTGCTTACTCAAACTATGTCAATCTTGTATTTACTTAGCGGCATTTTCTTTTTTACTACTACAGAAACTATTAAACTTAAATATTCTTATGCAGAATACACATATATATGTATGTGTGTATGTGTGCACTCGATTGTATATGCACGTTGCACTCTATGCTACGTGCTTGCACTCTACGCTCCTACTGCACTATGCATACTGCAGTCTAGACTCTGCATACTGATACGCGGTTTTGTTTACTCACTCAACAATATTCCATGTTTTAAGCCAAACTTATTTATCGACATTAACGCGAGTATCGTAGCGGCACGTTCAAAGTGTCAATCAGTGGATTGGTACGATTTTGGCGGGATATTCGAATAATTGAAGAGACCGAGTGAACGAAAGAGTGTTAGAGAAGGGAGAACGAGGGTGAATGAGGGTGAATAATTATCAATTTAGTGCATTTGCTTCATAATTATTGAAGAAAAATTTGTTTAATTTAATTTGCCTCCGTTTTAAAAGTCTCTCGTATTTGAAAAGACGTATTACTTTTAGAGATGGATGAATATTTCTTTTGTCCTTTTTCTCCTCTGGAGGAGGTTCCTATCGGCTTCAAATTTGTTGCGTTCGTTTGGGGAAAATGTCTTTTATCTTTCACCGAGTTCTTTGCTACTGGGGTTGGGGAGTACGTGACGAAGGATGCGGGAATTTAACGTGATAGTCAATCCTGTCTGGGCGTTGCTTAACAAATCGTGATAAATCGGATTTTCACCCCCTGAAAACTCCTCTCGTTTTCTGTACGCGGTTCCGGGATTATCGTGTAGGGATGAAGTGGATAAGAGAGTTTGAGGATCACGAGAGAGGGAGCGAGGTATAATGGATGGTTAGACAAAGAAATTTTTCTTTGTGAATAATTTTGGTGCAACGTTAAACAGCTACGAATTTCGCGCGCTTGATTGTTAGTGCTTCCGTTAGGGTTTTTATAATTTTTTTAACGATGTATATATATCGGGTGAATAACGGATTACGTTTCTATAAAGTTCATAATTATTTGCTTGTTTTTATTATGGTAATACAATTCGCGACTGCTTTTCCCTGCTGGGATTGAAAACTCTCGAAAACGTCTCAATACAGTTTATATATTTCCAGAATAATCGTATGGTCGTTAAACGCGTTTGACGTTCGTTGTAGACGGAATATGGATCTGTTTTATCGACCGAGAAGGTTATGAAAATTTCGTAGAGCTCAACGAGCACGATAATCGTGGAAGCGTTAATCATTAAGGCAATTAGCATCCAGAAACGAGACGATACCGACCTACGTTATTATCAATGAGATTTATATGAAGGATCTCACGAAAAAAGGCAAGTCGTAAGTTGATGATTATACAAAATTTCACGTCGATCGTTTTTATCGTTTCGTCATTCGAGGTTACGTTGGGTAACACGCGATATTTCTTTTAGGTTAAGCCAAGCCTGACAAACGTACTTTGGGATCAGATGCCAAGAAGTCCATGTATCTGTGGTAAAAGTCGTATATCGTTTCAGGGTTGAGAATTAACAATCTTCGGAAGTTGCTGTCGACTTTAGACTCGTCTCACTTCCCTTGGAGTATTAATAGCGGAACGGTGGAAACTGACGGGAACGCGGAATACGGAATCCGCGCCAGAAATTCCTACAGTCATTGGCTTCATTTTTCCTGCTTTTTTCTTCTTCTTTCTTTAACATAGATTCTCCCTAACGTCATATGGAATGAAGTTCTTTTCCGTAGGCAGCAAGACAAGCTAGACGTAACATCCATCTCCATTATTCGACCTGCTTAATGCCGCCGCGATTATTATTCTCAAGGCGCATGGAACCGCCCAACAACAGAACAGACGTAAACGAGGTTTTCGTTTCGATGGAAATTCGAATGTGTATACCTTTTTTCCAAAGCACAGTGGAAACGGTATCTCTGTGAACTTTAAGGAAGCTCTTGTTTTGTGCCTTTGAAGTCAGCGACAGGATCCTAACGTATGTATACGGATATGTATCGAATCCAGGTATGTGGTTACGCGATTCTCTCTGTGCTAAAGGAAAGTATTGGTAAGACGAGGCGGAATATCGAGAAAGAGAATTTCTTTAATGGGATGACAAACGAAGTGACAGGGTGAATCGAACTGGGGTGTTAATAATGGACGAAGGGGTGGATCTCTTATTACTTCTTATTTTTAAAAATCTCGACTGTGATTATTACGCTGCGAGATGATCAACGTTCTCATTTTCTTTTCTCTTAATAAAATTCTTTTTTTCTTTTTAATAAAATTCAAAAGAATTTTAAAGGCGAGTAAATTAATTATTTTTAAATAAACGTCACGTGACCTGGGGCTCTTTTTTTAAATTTATGTATCACGTTAATTTGGTGTTTGTCGTTCACTGTGAACGAGGCTTGAGGATGCTTATTGAGGATGCTTATTGAGGATGCAAGGAAGGAATAAAAAGACTGGCAATAAAGACGAAAAGAGGTGGCAATGAAATAAAATGGCTGCCGGATAACTAATTAGCCACCTGTAAAAGTGTCTTTGGCAGACTCGCAGAATTTGCTTTTATTATTTAGTCGAGTTCACGTGGACACTTTTCGATTTACTATAAACTTCCGGTGAATTGTTGAGCTTTGAGGTTAAGTCGCCCGTATATACCTACGGTCCTTTGATCAGACATGTACATAATATACTATATGGATGTATAGAACGTGTCGAGGGAATATCGATGCTTTTTGACATTTGACTTTTTCTCACGACTCGTGTCGTCTTTTATTTTTCTTTTTTTTCACAGGTTCGCCAACTGTACCACGTAAATTGGACAGATATCGAGTTGCCAGATCCGATAGGATAATCGAATAATCGGTCTGCTGTTTTTTATTTTTTCTCTTTCTCTCTCTCTCTTCCTTCTCATTCTCCAACTTCGTCTCTCCGTCCAAAAGTCCCTCAGCAAGCAATAAATTGTCACCGAGATCGATTTTTATTTGAAGACTAAAAAAAAGCTCCATATCCAGCTGAGCAAACACCACGAATTTTGCATTTTACATGGTTCGTCAAATTTTTGGCTGTGTTACTTTGTCCAAACTCGTGACCAAACTTAAGTTCTGTTAAGAAAAAGAGATTTATCAATTCTCCTCGAATAATTCTTGAAATATTTGACATTCCTCTCTTCGACGTCTCCCTTATCCATCTTCAGACGTTACATCCCTTAAGCCTAGGGTCCCGATTAATTTATCAGTGGATCAGTGAAAGCTTTGTGCTAAATATTCAAAATTTAATAGCTACAGTTATCCAACGTGCAACTGGGTAATATTAGCTTGGTTCGGTAGTACCTAATCTTCTCCACCAGAGGGAGAACGGCGGCCATGTTTAATTTAACCAAGTCGATTATACTCTGTAAATAGCGAGGGCTTCCATTTTCTTGATATATTTCTTCATTTTCTTTTTCCTTACACTCTTCTCTAACGAGTCATCCTATCCGCTTGGGCCAATTCGAATTGTTCATACGTTAAATCACGACACGTATTTACGAGCTGACGACATTATCGCTCGTGACGTCACGCTCCTCGCGGACGGTATAAAATTGGCGCCAACAATGGCGCATTTAAAACAGTCCTTTAACTGTATATTTATGTATATGGTTCTTTCACTTTTATTTTCTTTACCCTTAACGGCTTTTTTTTATCTTCACGCAACACCCATACTCACCGTTTTACTTCGTTTTTATCTACTTTTATTCCTTTCCGTATCCCATCGCGTTTATGCCGATACTTGGCTCATCTTTTAGTGCGACAACCTTGCACGAAATCCTCTTACGGAAACTACGGATGCTCATGCTTAATTTGTATTTTAAACCAAGCATTCACTATTCTCGGACACTTTGCCATTCGTTTCCTCAACTTGTACTCAGCTCGACCAAGTCACGTCTTTCGCGACTGCTTCTCGTCTCCTGTAACTTTATCCACAGTCGTGTCATCTATACTCCGTCTTATCTTTCCTTCAAGATTTCGTGACGATACTCGAGCCGTGATGGCGTCACGGAATTTAGTAGCATGGAAGATAATCAGACTGAATTTTTTGTATTATTATAATTGCTAGACATCGAAAATTTCGACTAAGCTTTTTAAGATTTTTTTTTAATTTGGAATTTTTTTTATTGGAATATATATTTTTTTAACTATTATATATATTGGATGTCGGACACAATGTGCTTCCTGTTGGAAAACCATAGCTTCCGGCTCCATAAAATTTCTTGAGGCTCCTTACTATAGGGTTTTTTTTTTTTTCTTCCTACTCCTTTTTTGGTCTTTTTTCCTTACTGGCAATTTTAACGAAACGTATACATAGGTGACTCGAGACTTTGAGACTCTGCAAGGCGGTAACTTTGCCAAGTCGTTCGCACTCTTAAAGGACTTCGCTCGCTGAAAATACCATGAGGTTCTGGTATAAGAGATGTCTAGGAAATTTTCTAGGGGAAAAAAAATCCCACAGATATTTACACGATCTTTAGGTCATGGTAGCCTGGACTCAGTGTCGGTATTGGAGAGTATTAAAAAAAATGGAAATTGTTACTTTGGTACGTAAAAAATGTGTTTAGGGATTTTTACAAATTTTCGACTTTGTCGTCCCATAGAAATGATCTTTGAGCTTATAAGCTTTAAGATACTTTTGAAAGCATCGTCAAAGTTCACAAAGGTCACTGTGCTCGTTGACAAGGCTTATACTATAAAATCACAACCCTCTGTCAAAGAGGTTAGAACACGAAATTTACTGTTACACCTTACGCCACTAGTAAAAGCCACAATGTCCCTTGGTTCTATTCTAACCAAATTGACCACATGAAAGGCAGAGCCGAGTTTGCTCCATTGGCAGCCGTCGGCGGTTCGCCCGAGGCACAAGAAAAGCATCGAAGAAAGATGTTACGAGCGAGCGAGTAGGAATTAGACGTGAAGTTAGTTAAAAGTGCTGAAGTTTAAGCAAGACAGTGGCAAACTTCAAGTCGGTGCTAAGATCGAGATGAAAAGTAAAAAAAAAAAATTACCAAGCAAAATTCACTGGGAAGTAATTGTCGATGTTTGAGGACGATTAATATGTGTTTATGCAACCGGAAGTACCTGGTCTAAATAAAGGAAGAGCAACTTCCGGTGGACTTTCAAAATCCTCGAAGTCTACCCTAAATAATTGTCGCTGTCGCCTGATCTAAGAATGGCTCAAGGGTTAGTCCTTGGAGCTTCTACGACCTACCCTTGAGTTACAGGGTGACACAACCACCCCTCTAGTTCCCTATTAATTCCTGATAACAATCATTCGCCAGATTTCTCCACGGATCAAGTATACATAATCAAAATTCAAGATTATCCCTGTAAACGGATGCTGGTATGTCTGATGTATCACCGAGATGAATCTTGACTGGTCCAGGGTGTGTCGTTATAAAAAAAATCACGTGTAGCAACCTGCTATAATTTTTCAACCCCTAACCAATAGACATTCTCTCTCACAGCTTTGACCTATGAACCCCCCTTTCAATATATATGTATATACATACATATATATGTATATTATAACAAGATTCGTCTTACGAGGTACCGTTCCCGGGTCCAGCCACATCCGGCGGATCTCTTCCGTTCTCTCGGTTCGCGAGACGAGAGAGCACTGCGTACTTCTCCGAAAGCAAGCCCCGATTCCAAAGCCCACCCCTAGATCTCCCCAGCATCAGCTCCCTACCCTCGGCACACCAGTAACACCCCTCCCAGCCAACCCCTGACGTGTTCCTCGCTTTTGCTACAGCCCCCCCCCCTACTCCAACCCCCCCACAGCCTCCAACCCCCCTCCTGAACACGAACACCAACGTCATTCTCGTACACTCGGTTTCGCCTAACTTTACTTTGCCAACTATCTCTCTCCCTCTCCCTTCCTCTTTTTTATTTCACCCATCCTCAACCCTTTCACATCCCTCATCCACTCCTTTGATATCTTTCCGGTATCTACGATCCTACCCTACACCTAGTTCTATCTACCTTAGGGCACCCATTAGGCACGACGACGATTTAGTCGCAGATCCAAAAGTCTTGGTAGTGTGGATGCTGAGGGGGGGGGGATGATCGATCATATGGGATTGCTTGGACCATTCGTCATCCCCTCCTGTGATATATATTATTATAGAGCCAATCGGTCAGTCCACCTTGGGCGCGGTTTTACTGTGACGTTAAGAGATTAAATATCTTTGGACACTTGTGCTCTGGTCTTAGATAAGGTCATCTTTTTTTTATCTTATTTTATTTTATCTTTATACCTTATTTGTCTAAGATCTCACGGAACGGATGCTGCGGAGGGGATTGAAACTTGGGATCGAGATAAGGGTTGTTCTTGGGTCAGGCTGTGATATCCTTGTCAAATATAGGTGGGGCGGCGATATCAACCTATCGAAAGGTCAGAGGTCACTCAATACAGGATTTTATATACAGACTATAGCTAGGGTACATGATACACTTGTTCGACTATGATAACGCGTTGTTCACTTGTCAGATCGGTATCGGATCTTGACTATCTGTGAAATTTGCCTGGGGTTGATTATTCGTGGGATGAAAAAGGAGGGGGAGGATTAAAAAGTACAATTAAATCCGCGGGTGATAATACAAGTCGTCATTGTGAATTGACTGATTGATACGGATAGAGGGGTGATGACGTTGGGGTAGTTTGGATGGAGGGGTTGAAAAAATGAGTGAAAAAGTTCATTAATCCTTCTTAGGGATTTCGCGACTGTGCTCAGAGTCCGATATCTCACGTGATTTGTCTTCGTTCTTTTTTTCGAATTTTCAGCCCAAGTAGTCCTGGCTGCTGTTGTCGTCACGATACGCGCGTATCTGCGTTCACGGAGAAACGCCGTGGATATGAGATTCATTGTTTTCCAATAGCGCGAGAATGGACCACCTGGGGCGTCATCGATTGCTACACTAACCAGCTATGCTACTGATTTACTATGTTGTTGGATAGCGAATGGATAACGAAATTGGACGATGCTGTCTTTGAGTTCACGCAAATCCAAACAGCATCCGCTGGACCAAATATCTTTTATAAGGATCGTTTGGACGGTGAAGCTCACGTAGTTTTGACGCTGGCTTGTTTTTCTCAGAGACTTGGAGAGAGAGAGAGAGAGAGAGAGAGTTCAAAATAAAAGTTAGATCCGTACGACAGGGATGCTGCGGCTTCTGTGTTTTCTTAGCTGGTGAAATAACAGTCGGAATCTATATAGGTACTTGGCTTTAATATATGTAGTGTATATATAGGTATATACTGTACTGTGGTATGAATTGGTACGTACTATAGTTTAGCCAGTGGTTCCATTAACCTAGCCTATAGTACGTTGCACCAGCCTGATCGGTAACCCATCTCGAAACTTTAACGTGGGAATAGTCACAAGTTTTCGCCGGGAATTACAGGCATCTCGACCACCTTCGAAACAGCCATAAGAAAAGTTTACTGTTACTTTATTAGGTATGGGAGAAGACGAAGAGATTTTATGAAAAAAGTATACCTATATTTAATGTCTTGATCCTTTCGTTCCTGATAACAATACGTGTATCCGACATTGTATTGTTCGGTAAACGAGCCTAGGAAGAACTTTTGACTACAGTAGTTCTTCGTGCTCGCAACTCGCCAACTTCACGTTGCTTCTTATACGTAGGAAGGTCCGTTTGTTTTTTATTGAATATAAAAATTCTGTGTTTAGTCATCGGTAAGAAATTTATCAAACGTGTAATTACCAAATTTGATATTTATAATTAAAAATAGTGTTCATTTTTTTTTATTCCCCTTTATCATTCTGTTTCAGTTTTTAAGTGATTTTCAAAATAATTATTCATTTGGGTTTTTATTTTTTTTTTGTCACCCAACATCCTCCAGTGTCATTTTGAGGTACGTGGTGCCGCAAAGGATCTTGGGAAAAAAGAATATCCCATGGTGAATCTTCGTATCTCTAAGAGCCAGTATGGCAATGTATGTGTTTGCCATATGGTATTAGGTATATATGGCAGTGTAACACGTTCCTATTTTATCTTCTTTTATCGCACAGGATTTAGATTGTCCTTTCACGTGGAGAACCAGGAAGCTTCGGACAGCTATAACTCGAAGGGTCGCCATAACCGTGTATAGAATGGAGCTTGACAATTTCGAAGGTCCCTGAGGTTTTCATCTTGGATGGTCTATAAGTATTGTTATCATACAACAGCATGTCCGCTGTCTCTCAGATTTCACAAGCGTCAGCAAGTAACGTTCTGAGACAATTTTTAAGTATTTTGTCAAAGAAATTTGCATAAAGATGAAAGAGAAAATATCTTGAAAAATTCCTTCAGACCCTCTTACAAAATTGTACACTGGGACTCTTATGGTATTTGTATATCACTGGGTTCCCTTACGAAATCGTTATTACGTCGTATCATTCACAGCCAATGAGAAAGCTCGGTTCACCGAACCGTGAATTCTGATTGGCCAATTCAATCGAGCGAATACGAAACGAGCCCGGGAGAATTGAACTCACTTGAAAATCAGAAATGCCTCTAGACAAGGGGATAAAAAGAGTATCCCAGGATTAATCGTTTGGAAGTAGGACAGGCTAGGGGTGGGTACCAGGCGAGGGTTCGAAAACGTCAAATCACTAGAGGGTTGAAAATATCGACGTAACTTTGTGTTAATAATGAAGACTGAAGGTGAAGAGAGTTTGAGATAAGGGTGTAAAAAAAAATCATTCTCACAACCCCCCTTTGACCCTTCGTTAAATTCGTAACAAATTTGCAGCTTCTTCCTCAGCCAATTACCCTTAATATTTCATAAGGTGATGTCCATTTACCATGTTTATTCAAAGTTTTTTTCTCTCGCGTTCCATTCAACCCCTATTGTGCAAAGGGGATGAATCTCGTTCGAATGTTGGCTCCGGATAAATTTACCAGGTAATTTTACCTTCTACCTCTCTTTCACTCTCCTTTCTTTCCCGGGGTTGCTACCCGTAATCATGACCCGATTAATTTTCGCACCCTACCTACCCCTACCCCTAGCAGTAGAATTCATCGTTTGTTTTCCCATCTACAGGCATCCCTTAAATTATTCCTCATTACAAAGTTCACTCGTACATAACTTTGAGAGCAAATGCCATTATGCGATATCACAATTAACCAATGGGATTGGCTAAAAATAATTGCATCCCTTCTTATTATTCTCAAAGGATATTTTTTTTCTCTCTCAATTCTCTCTTCATTATTTCTCGTTCAGTTCCTCATGAAAACCAAATTTCCTCGATCGCTCGCTTAAATGCGACGAAACCCTTAAACACTATGGGGGTTGGTATTTTTCTCTATCATTTTTTTTTTTTCCCCCTTTACAATTTCCCTAACATACCAGAGCACCGCAATGTTATCTTTACTATACCAACTACCATTTCAAGTTAGAAGAACTGTAATTACTTGCGGACTCGCCTTCACGTGAAAACGCTTAATAAGATTTCTCCAGGAAGTATCCGCAGAGTGTGGCTTACAGTTAGTGACGTCACTAATTGAATTTTCCTCAAGTGCAGCATATCCTTTCCCACAGTAGCCTCGCTAAAACCAAAAGGGCGTATATACATAGGATTTTGACGAAACATAACTCCTTCTGTTTTTCTTAGTCACCCTATATAAAAAATGCAAAAAAATCGCATTTGACATAATCAAAAAATTACAAAAAAAAAATCAAAATTTTACATAGAACAAAAATTATTTTATTAATTCCACTCGTTACTTGTATATAGCAAACGTGGTATAGGTCAGTTACAGTACGGGTATCCATGAAGAAAAAGGGTGCATAGCAGATTCGGTGATACGTGAGATAAAATCTGTGTATATTATAAATAATAATAATATATACCTTATTAAAAAAAAGGGATTAAACCCTTTCGTAGGATAACAAGTCTTGATAAAGTTTCTCCGTTGTGGAGATTCTCTTTTTTTTTTAACCCTAGGGATGATCGCCGAGGATCAAGGATCTACCAACCCCTGAATTCGTGCCTGGCTGCAGATCCTTTGGGTTATAACTTGTAGCACAATTGCAGCAGAGATTATCCTCTGAGAAATGATACTAGTTATGATGACGTAAGCGTGGAAAATTTTTTGGGTTGGTTTTGTATCTGAAAAAAAAAGAGGAGAAAAAAGATAAGAAAATCAAAACGAGATTACACTGAGCCCTCAATATTCCTGTCCATAGAGGATGAATAGAGCGATCCCTTATAATAGAAAGATCCTTAGGGAGTTGTGATATATGCCTTGAAAAAGGTGAGCGTGTATTTGTGTATGCCAAGAAAAATAAAGATAAATTAAAAAAAAAATTTATCCAAAAAAAAAAACGTAACGTCTTCATCCTCACCTGTGGTCCATACATGACAAAGATAGATGAAGATAAAAAAAAATGTACTGGATTTAAAAAATCCACCCCTATTCAAATACCTATAGATCCGTGTACCAAGGTGAATATGTAGATAGATTTGATACAGGTATTCGGTCTGATGGTTAAGGGTGAGAAAATAAATGGGGTTAAATTTATGGGCTTGATCTCAAGGATAACTATTCCCGGGATAGACCAAGGAGAGCAAGAACCTCACCTGAGGCTATCCCAGGGCTGCTACCCTTATCGAAGACAAGATAAACAGCAGCATCTTTCATCTTAGGGTTGGGGTCACGTGGGTGTCTTAGGACTTGCCATAAGGGTGTTACGCTATTATTCCGTATGACCTTTCTGAAATATCGTATAAAGTCCAGCAGACGGCTTTGAGATGCCTCTGAGACGTCTTTTGGGAGCAGATTTATCTTTTGGAGATCCTGAAGATGACTTTTGGATTATATATCTTGTCTGGGTTAGATCCTATGAAGGATGCAATTTTTTCGAGACTGTTTTCTAACCCTTTGATACTTTAGCACTATTGAATTTTCCTATGTCCAATCGACTGTCCTGGTTAGAGGGTAGTTTGGTCCAAGATCAAAGGCTGAATAAACTTGAGCTATGCAGTTAAGCGTCCACTTAACTTTGATTCAGTTCGCTGACCCTGAAAACTTTACTTCACATAGTATCTTTCGTTATGTGTATATATATATATGCGTTCCAACATGGCGTAGGTAATATTACTAACCTACCTGACATTCGATATAGTAATAGTAGTCAGGTGGAATAGGCCAGGATGATAATTACGAAGGTAAATGCAGTTTGGTTGCATTATAAGTTAAATTACATCTAATAGTCACAGGACATGATTTACATTTAATTGCACCGTACAAAGTATTTTACTCATTCAACGATCACCCGAGAAAAAGTTTTAGCTCGGACTCTACTTTTTTTCGACGAATGGTTCACAAAGACAAGATGACATGGATTTTACGGTTTTCAACCTCCTTTAGGCTCGTTAACCTTTTTACGGTAAAGTACAGTTTATCAAGAAAAAATTGTCGAATTCTAAGGGTCCCTTTCAATCCGCCAGGAAGCACGTGAGGGTATCTTCCGGTTGACGTAATAAAGATTCGAATTTTCCCGCCATTGAGAGAAAGGGGTTACCCAAGTGAAACGTGACTCTCGGGACTGTATAGATACCGTGCAACCTGGATATGTTATATAAAAACTGTGATAAGGGTACAGCATCCCTCTGTATCATTAAGGATCATTCTATTCATCTGTATTCATAGTCGTCATTCAGAGAAAAAAATGTGAACCGATGAAAAGAACTTGGGCTATATATATATATATTGGTCTGCTTTACCAACCTCCCACTTTTTAACGTCACCGACCCTTACGAATGCCTCACAATATCATCCCTTAGGCTTACACTTACAAGATGCACTTCCTTCACTGCACTTTGTATTTCCCGGAGTTCTTCACTTGCACTCGTTAAACTTTTCCAGCCCGGCCACTCGACCAGGACACTTCGAAACTTCCCACTGCAGAAACAAAAGATCAAATTATAAAGCTGAGAATTCTTGATGGACGCGATTCTTATGTATTCTTTTCTGACACTCGTTATACCTCGTAGCATTGTTTTTTTATTGGCATTAGGTCACTGGGTAATTCTAGACACAAAATGGCTGGTTTCTACCCATGGGTTAGTATATACTCAGAGGGAGTCAATATACGAGGGATAACTATTCTCAGATTGATCTCTATGTTTAGACTGTATTAGAATTCTACGTTTCCTTTTGTATGTATATATATCTATATATAGGGGTACATAAAAGGGTGTATATAAGGGTGAGTGCTCTTTCCTACCCAGAACGGAAAAAGCCGTGTATCCTCTTTATCCGACATCACTCCCTAAAATCGATCTGTACTTTGGCACAGAGCTAATAGGAAGAAAAAGATAGAAAGAGACAGAGAGAGAGAGAGAGAGAGAGAAGAGATACGGATGCTTCTAGGGTTTCTCGGAAATCTGATAAAATATTTAAAGTATCATCTCGTGCCGAGCATTAAATAAGCGCTACTGTAAGCGTCCATTGTACAGTAAGGGAAAAATAATGTATATTCCCGTAATGAGTTATTCATTGGAGGTTTTACCAAAGGATAATCCAATTTTTCGTGTAGGCTACAATTTTGATTTCTGAGTCTTTCGCGATATTTTAGATAAAAATTTTGTTGTTTTCTTTAGTTTCCCTTGATGCTTCGTTGGAGAGAAAAAAAGGTGGAACACAAATGCTTACCGATTTACGGTGACTTGCTTTCAATTTGAAATTTCATATTTATTTCCCGGCCTTTCTCATAACCCCTCTACTCACGTAGTAACCATTTCTGATTCATGGCCGATTCTACGACACGTGCATGGAATACGTAAAAAATGTGTGCTTCGAGCAATTTTGCTAAAATGCTTTAATGCTTTCTGCCGCTATTATTATTATTGATATGTATATACATATACGTAGTCCAACCACTGCGAGGGGTTGCTTGAAATTCTGTCGTAAATTCTTCGAGGGAATTTACATTCCGTCATTTACCTTCCTATCTACCTAACCTAAAATCACATAACCTCACTTCTCTACCTTACCTACTTATGGTACTTTGATGATTTTTACTGAACAATTATTATACAGCAGAGTAGTTCAGGTTGACGCATATCTAAGTAAGGATAAGTACTTTTGCGTTTTCGAAACTCGGCCGCTATTGGAATAAGAATTTCTTACATTGAGAGACCGTTGGCTGCTCTCTTGGTAAGAAATGAGAATGCAATTTCATTTGACGTATGTATGCATAACGCGTTCCTGTGGTTCTCTGCACGTAGCTAAGGACGCCTGGATCTATATACTGGAAGTAAGTTTACGAGAGGAATTAAAAGCCCCATTTTTCATTGCGATTCGTTGTCATCCCCATGACGTGTTATGAGGATAAATAAAGGGAGGAAATATAATCTTGGAAAGTGGTGTGTATATAGATACATATTGAATTCATATACTATTTGGATCTTTATCTCGTTATCTGGTGTGAGAAAGATGGTATCAATCATTTTTATTCAAGATCGATAGACCAGCCGTTTTGACGCCAGGATAATCCTGACTGACGTATTTCATTTGAAAATGAGGGAAAAAAGGTGAAATCTCGTTAAATTACGTTTTGCAGATTTTTCAGAGAGTTTACTGGTTTCCGGATATGAGTTGGTTTATAAAAAAAAAAAAAAAAGAATTGAGAATTAAATTTTTTCCTTTAATGTATTATATATATATAATATCCAATATATATATATATATTGGAGGGGGAGACCCCAAGCTCAACTAACAAGTACCAATACCAAGTACCACCAAGTACCAAGAGAGAGAGAGAGAGAGATATATATAACACGTGAGCACACACACAGATGCAGAGAGAAAGAGAGGGAGTGTATTTGGGGGGTGGGAAGGTACATATATATATATATACAATGTGATTATGGAGATCAAGGGACTATAGGTGGGTGAATATTGGAACTTTGACAAATTAATCGAGATCGAATGTAGCAGCGCAACTGTGTAACAGCGAAAAATGACATAACACAGTAGTGCCAAAGTTTCATTAAGATATTTATGAAAATGTTAAGTTACTTTTAAAAAAGTACGACGCTCCTAGTATCCATATATTTTGCTAATCTACAGTAGAACTTTTTTACAAAATTTCTTCCTTCCCTACCCCACGCCATAGAACTTGACAAGCGTCCCTGAGTCCTAATGATAAATTCATTCCTACCAAAACGTGTATCCAGGATTACAGAAAATCCACCTCTGTCACAGGACTTTAAAATGTCCCATAAAGTGGACTTTGCCTCTATGTATTTAAGCAATTCAATACGTATCGGTTACTATGATCATCGATTCCTTTCTTTTTTACAGACTGACTACAATCGACATCTGGAGCAGATTTTTGAGCACGTGGAGGATCTGCTGAAGGACATTTCCAAGAAGAGTATAAGCAAAGAAAGTCTAAAGGATATAGAGACCCATCAGAGTCACTTGGAGGAAATACGAAATCTCTCACAAGGTCTGTCAGTCTAACCTTAAGTAGTTATTTTATAATTCCACTTTGGTTATCTTAGCCAGTGATACCTTAATTATTTATGTTGGTACGAATGTTATCCTTGTATTATTTGTGTCTGTAGATGCTGAGGATTCCACGACTATGTCAGCAGAAAGTGCTGTCTTCTTGAAGAAGAGTCAGGAATTATCCAGCCGAGTGAAGGCAATGAAAGTCCTGGAGCCATCGATCGAATCTGAATTGGAAAAGATCGAACTTAAATTACAGAAATTATCATTGTTCGTCGAGCAGGATAAATGTTTGAATGCTGGTGGAAAATTTGAGTGGGTCGACAGCGTACTTGTGAAGGTAACCAAGCATTATTATCTTGACTGTCGACATTAGAAATTATCGATTCTGTCATTTAGGAATCCGTACGATTCACCAGACTGTATTTTATAGAGGATATTGGACGATGGTTGAGTTTAAGATAGGGAAGAGAAAGAAAAAAGATTTTAGAACCTCTTTATCAGGAGAGCAACTACTGCCCTATCGTTAAAACTAAAACTGACCGTGTCGATAATGACTTACGCTTTTACAGTGCTTGCAAGAAGGCTCGTGGCTGTTGGTGGATCAAGTTAATCTTTGTAGCCCAGCTGTTCTCGATAGGCTTAATGGATTACTGGAACCTGCTGGCGTCCTTAGTATAGGTGAACGTGGAGTTGATAATTCTGGAAATATTGTCACTGTCAAACCACATAAAGATTTTCGTTTGTTTCTGACCATGGATCCACGTTATGGTGAAATATCTAGGTAGGTACCTTTAAAACGTAGAGGCTATTTAGAGGAAAATGTAGTAAGGTTTTATGTCACTTTTGTTATTTTCAGAGCAATGAGAAACAGAGGGGTCGAAATTTGTATGCTTGGACGCAGAGGCAATTCACATGAGAATTTAATTGATCTGAAATCGATGCTTTGTGGTTCTGGATTGACTACATCTTCGTATCAAAATACATTGATAGAGATTCATCAACGTATGATTAATGAAAGTCTCGCTGTTGATAAACTCAGTGTGATACAATTGGTTCAAGCTGCCTTCTTGATAAGTCAACAAATATCACGTGGATTTCCAGTTAGAGAAGCTTTTCGCACTGCCTGTATTGACGTTTACGTAAAAGCTCGATCGTTGAGTCATTCGCAGATAAAGGATCGATTAACGTCAATAATCGATGAAACGATAAATAACTTTACTGTTATTAACCAGAGCAGTGACTTGTATCTTGACTTGGATGCTGTTACATTGAGTGTTAACAGTCTTCAGGACAATTCAAAACTAACTTTGATCAGACAGCAAGGATCGTTATTATCAGCCATTGTCAACAGATACAAATTCTTATTGAAATCTTCGACAGAAAGCGTCGACGATTTAACAATGACAACAGAATTTTTAAATGAATTTTGTCAACTTGAAAATCATCACGAATTTACATTACGTGTCGACCTCTTGGAAATTCTGCCGTACTTCCTGTTAAACTTCTACGAGAAGTCTACCCTAGATAACGTCAACCTGAGAAATCAATGGCTGGCAAAAATATTGGCTGACGAGGAAACTTTGGAAAAGTTTTATGCGAGAAATACTTCATTGGCAAAGGAGATATCTGCCTTTAATTTCCATTCTGTTGTAAACACACTGCCCTGGGATCTGGCTCAGCTGCCAGGAGTGTCCATTGACATATCAAAAATAGAAAATATGTCTGACTCTAACAGACTAGCATTGCTTTTGTATTTACAAGCTTTAGGCATAAACGATGGTACGTTGCTAGAAGTATTGGATAATTCAAAAAATGAGAAGATCATGTCAATCATTCAGTACTCCAATGCCGTGTACCATGGTGAGTATTGAATATGGTTACATAGTAATAAATAATGGGATGTTGTATATTAAAAAATTATAATTGATATAGGTATGCTCACGTCGCAGTTAAACGATCAACCGTTGGTAACAAACTTTGTGATATTCCTTGCACAATTGGACAAATGCATTTACCTGATACTCAAGGATGCTGCAGTGAAAGTTGATAACGAGAGATACATTGAGATAAGAAGAAACTTGAAATGGCGCGCTCGTTTCTACAAGCTTGGAGAATTTACTCTTATAAATAAGTTGAAAAGGTCTACCAGTCGATATGAGAATCTCGATCAGATCTCTTGGCTACTGAGAGTCCATTACAAGTGGTTGATAAAATTTGTGGAAAATATATTTCAACTCTCTAATGACCTGGTGCTTCGGGATGAATGCACGATTGAAATTGATTCGCTGCGTGGTATGATAACGGAGATAAATAACAGCTTGATAACTGCGCAGGATCGTTTTCGTAAATTATCAAGGAAGATAAAAGTGTATCTTCATCTACCACAGCCATATTCATCCGAGGAGATCCTGAGTGTGTATAAGATATTGAAAAATGTGTCAAGCCATTTTTCTACGTGGAAGGACAGACAAGCGGGTAACAAATTGAAGCAGGAATTGAAAATTGCTTGTCTCCAATTCGAGGAAGTTCTAGAAGCAAGATCCAAAGCGATAACTCTTTGGCACGATATTTACCTGTGCAAAGAAATGAATGACGCTTCGTTATCGACGACTTCAGAGATTGTGCAATATTGCGAGGAGAATTGTCTGTCCTTGAGAAATTCTGTAGAGATTTCACAGGCAGTAGCCAAGGTGCAGGATATCAATGAGAAGGAATTGACATTAATGGCCGCCAGGGCGCAACTATGGCCAATATACGAATACATATTCCTAATATTATCTATGTCACTTCAGAACAGAATATCCGAGAAAATGTTAAACAAAGAAATCAATATGAACACGACGTCTTGTCTCTTTCCAAAATTTGCTGAAATTCCTACCATACCCATGAACCTGTTAGCTGTTTTAAATGCGATTCTAATAAAGATCAATAATCCCATCGAGAGGAATCAATTAATGCCTGAGCTATTTATTTGGCTTACACGTTTCGCACATTCCTCCTACGCTGTCAAAGGTTCTAACAGATTGTTACATTGGAATGGAATAATTGAAGAAGACATTGAAAAGTTTATGGTAGCTTCGGATGATATAGAGGTGGGTACATTAAGGGTACATTAATAAAATTGTATGTTATTTGTTTTTTTTAGAAATTAATTGTTTATTGTATCATAGGTGGATAATCCAATCGAAGGACCAATACTGGTGAATTTAATATCTGAATTGATATTAGATAAGACTCCAAGTACTAGAGAACAATCAGTGCTGACGATGGCTACTCTAGGAACATATAGAGCGCGAATAAATCAGTTAAGAATCCTCAACGAGATCCTATGGCAGAATAGCGCATCCTTGAACTCGGAGCAATATAATTACGCCTTGAATGATATTGGTACGCTCAAGTCTCACTTGAGCGTCTTTCTATCAGCGACTGATAAGATGGAGAAAGAGAACAAAGGTGCAGTGAGCATCGTGATGGGAAAAATAGAGAGTGAAGTTATCGACAAGAAAAATGATCTGATATCTCGACTGGAGCGTGACTATCTGGAACCACTTGCTGAACTTGGTAAACTTTCAGCAAAGTTGGGAGCTATGGAAAAATTCAAAGACGATATCCTGGACAGAGGTAAAGCATGGACGTTACTTGGTTACATCCAGGTCTTCCTTTTTGGCAATGTGGGCCACATCGATCCTGTCCTCAAAATGGGACTAAGACAGCGCTACCTCGAGGAAGATATAGTAGACTGTAAAAGTACGATTTACGTAGCGTTACTGAACTCGCGAATTCTCGGAGATGATTTAGATAGTCGCAACCAGCATCCACGTATTCTAGAGACGAAGAACAGTCTTAGGAACTTGATAGAGGAGAAAGACGACCTTAAGAGTTTTAATACGCGTAATAGATCATCTAGTGAATTCACTGCATTGGCTAAGGAAACCTCTAGCTTCCGGAACACTCTGGGGTCTTACGATGTTGTGCGTAAGCACATAGAACGGCTAGCGGATGTGATTGCGCGGCTGCAGGAAGGGCCAAATGGCTTGAGAGTAAGGATAGCTGAGGATGCTATACGCCAAGCAGAGATGTGGCAGGAATCTTTGGAACGTTTTTCTGAGCAAATAGAAAATAAATTTCTACCGGGTTATCCGGATGTAGTGCTGCCTTTACTATCTGCCGTAACTCAATTGAAGCACGGGATCCGGATACTGGCGAATGAAACGAAGAGATTGATATACTTGGCACGGACGAGTCTTGGTTCGTACACAGTAGAGTCCCTGCTGTACAATCTCGTGCGATTTCCAAGTGTTGGTCCCGAGCAAAACAATTTATTAGAACTAGTAGACCTGTGCACGTCTCAGGCCACTCGAGAACTCATTAACAAGAATCTCAATGTCAGCAACGTTTTCGCGTCTCTACAGGAACAATTTAGAATCATGAAATCCGGTCTCTGTGAACTCTACAATTATATTGCTCTAAGCAGAGAACTCACTCAGGGAATGTGGTTGGAGCTAAATAAATTACTACAGCAAATCGTCCTGATCTGGAGGCAGCAACAAGCTGAGCTCGAGAAACGAGAGGCGGAAAAGGAAAGTTTGTACAAGAATCAAGCGCAGATAAAGGGTGAATCTTTAACGGAGGAAGAAGAGATTAAGCAGGAACTTCGTAATTTATTCCCCACATATCGCGACGCCGACTTTTCTGACATTGAAAGTATAGATAGACCATCTTTGGAACAGCGAGAGGAACCTGCAGAAAAGACAGAACGATTTGAGGCATTGATAACAGAGGATGACGTGAAGCAAGTACAGGAAATGCATTCTAGTATCGTCATCTCCTTCACGAGAAGTCCATGGTTGAAGAACAGTTCAACTATCAGTAAAGCAAATTACATAAAACCATTGATTCAAAGATATAAGACATTCGGTCTTTTATTAGATAACGTCAATCCTGCTTTGACAGCTGAACTAACGCCTAAGCTTTACACCAGTCTAAATCTTTTAACTACAGTAACGACATCCCTCAGTCAAGGTACCAGTCTTGATTCTGATAACGAAGATAACACTGATATCCAAATGAAACAACGTAAGTCATATGACTTTTACAAGGATAGTAATGTTGAAGAGAGTAAACAATGTCTACTATTGTTAGAACGTATTATAACTAGAGTCGACGAGCTGTTATCTGAATGGCCTGAACATCCAACCCTGAAATCAATGAAGATTATATCACAGAGGGTATACAGTTTCCCCGTGATATCCTCAGTATCTAGATTCTTGACTGGTCTAGAGTTACTCTTGGTCAAAATGAAGGAGTGGGAAGAAAATGCACACAGCGGTGTCAGTTTACTAGACTACTCTTTATCATTGACGCAGCAAATTATATCTTGGAGAAAACTTGAACTCGCATGCTGGAAAGATTGCCTCAATGTTTCTCAAGAGCATTTGAGATCGCAGACTTCAAAATGGTGGTTCTTCCTCTACGCACTGATAGAATGTTACATTGCCAAGCCATCATCGCAGAACACTAATGATTCAGAGTCAGAGGTGATTGCAGATGCTGAAAAGGAGGAACCGATAACACCTAAGAAATTGATAGAGTCGTTGGAATTATTTATGAATCAATCTAATCTGGTGGAGTATAGTACCAGATTGGATTTACTTTTGACATTCCACTGTCATGTGTATCATTTGAATCCTAGTCAGGAACGCGACGAGCTTTTAGCTATTCTCTGGAACATCTATAATTATTACGATCAATTTAGAAGCAATGTAAATGGAAAAATCAATTCTCTGAAAGCTCCTATAGAGAAGAAACTAAGGGACTACGTTAAAATAGCTAGATGGAATGATATCAGTTACTGGGCAATAAAGGAAACTGTGGAAAAGACACACAGAACTTTGCACAAATTCATAAAGGAATTTGAAACTGGTTTAAAGGAGAGTGTAGCAGGTTGTTTAATAGTAAAACCATTACCATACAATACAGAGACAGACAAAGGAATTTGGGATCGTCAAAGTGAAAGAATAGGCATGATAAACCCCCAGCACTTTATTCTACCAGAAATTAGAAAACAAGACAATCTGGATTTAGGAACAAGAAAAACTGATCTTTTATCACGTGTTGACAAATTATTGAACAAATCTAGAAAATTGTGCAACGAAACAATTCTAATGTCATCCTATCCAGGCTTACGTACAGGATTAGAACAATTAATTGAGGACTCAATGGATCGTAGTGTTCATTTAAGAAATTTGGAAGTTGATCGTACCCTGCCAAAACCAAAACAAAAATCTCAAGCCAAGAGTATTCTCCAGCAGAAGAAAATGGCTCTGGCAGACTATTTCAAGAGACTAACACATATCGGTGTATCTTATCGTACCGGTGTGTTGACCTGGAAAAATAAACGGAATACGATCATAGATTTAACGGTACCGCCAGTGAATTTATTCGCCAGTGCGCAACAGTTGAAAATAAAGAAGATAGACGAGCAGATGCTAACTGAGTGGGAGGGTTGTGAAAAGTATTACTATAGATCGCTCGTAGAAATAAATGCTCTGAACGCGTTGCTTACCAGCAACAATACAGATCTGGGACTGCAGAACATGGAACGTTGTAAAGGATACTCAGCTCATGTAATGCTGATGGCTCATAAACAAAAAAGAATCTTGGCTGATGCTTACAATCATTTCATATTGTTACGTACACATTTAGAAAATCTGAAGAAGAATATTAATCACGATGATTGCACCCCTAAGCAAGATGATCTGAAAGGATCTGTGGATCATCTTAAGCAGTTGATGATCACAATACAAAGTGGTCTCGAACAAGTCCAATTGTATTTACAGGCTTGTCCAGCGGTTAATGATTCTGAATTGTGCAATGAAATTTTATCATTGGATACTAATGACGTTCCTATAATTGCAGCTAGGAAAGGTGATTCTGTCTGGTTGGAGGTTGACAATCTTATAAGGGATTCTTTGATATTATTAAAAACTAATGCTAAAAAATTCATCAGTATGTTTGTGCAGTTGGAAATTGTAGTAAAAGTGGATGATTCTTATTCCAAACAGAGTACTTGTCTCACATCATTTCACTTTAAGATGCTGATGGAATTTTACAAGGTTCTTGAAAATGTTAAGGCATCTATTTGTCAATTGAGTAAAGTTTTTGAAAGTGAGAGGAATGTGACGCATCCTCTGTTAGATAATATTAATTTTCTGGTGACAGAGATTGACCGGGGTATTGAGAAATTCCAACAACTTGCTACCGTATCATATGATGCAAATAAAATTGGGGTTGATGATGTACTTGTTAAATTTGAAGCTAATTTAGAAAAGTTTATGAATACGCTGCTATTAGCTATACAGAAGAAGTACAAGGATAGTATAGCTGAAGTAGATATACTTGAAGAAAAGGATAGTGAAGAGAAAGAGATTCACAAGAATGAAGAGAAGAAAGATGATGAATACGAGGACGATGAGGAAAATGGATTACGTGAGAAGTTAATTGAATCGCTTGATAAGGATATCAAGGAATTGAAGCTCCGTGAAGTTTCACAACAGTTGAATGAAATTCTGTTGATAACACAGGATGTTGATTCTCATACTGTTAATCGTTGTAACCGGTAAGAGTTTCATTTATTATATTTTGATTAGTGTTATTTTTATATACTATGATAATGTGGCTTTTCTTTTCAGACTGCTGAGAAAGTGCTTACCATTGTTGGAGCAGTATCTTCTATTGTCCCAGTTCTTTCTGAACGAGCAAGTGGCTTCATTCAGAGTGACATGCAAAATTCTACACCTGCAGCTAAACGTGTTTCTGGACTTAGCGTCTCATGGTTTCTGCGTTCCAAAGGATCTTGATTTGGAGGAGGGAGACGCTGATGGCGAGCAGGAAGGTGTTGATAAGGGTGGTATGGGACTGGGTGATGGAGAAGGTCAGAAAGATGTATCTGAAAGGATAGAATCAGAAGATCAATTGGAGGATGCGCGACCAGCTGGTCAAGAGAAGGAAGAACCAGTTGATAAAGACTGTAAAGAGGAAGACAAAGGTATTGAAATGTCTGAAGACTTTGAAAGTAAGTTACAAGACTTAGAGAAGAATGAGGAGGATGAAGATAACAGTGAGAAAGAAGATGAAGAAGAAGATCTAGATAAGCAAATGGGTGAGACTGAACAAGGCGCTGATAAATTGGACGAAGAGATATGGGGTACTGACGAGGATGAAGCTGAGAATGAGAACGACGAAACAGAAGACAATAAGGAGGAAACCGGAAAAGGGGAACAGACAGGTGAAAAGGAAATGGGAGCCAAGGATGAGCGTAATGATGGAAAGAATGAAGATGAGGAAAGCGAGGAACAGGGAGAGCAGGAAGAGCAGAAGAAGGAGATAAATGACATGGAGGAACCGGAAACTAATGAAGATCAAATTGATCCATATCATGGAAAGCATCAGCCAGAACCAGAACCAGAGCCCATGGATTTACCTGAAGATATGAATTTAGATGATGAAGAGGGTAAGGAAGATAAACCAACTGACGAAGATAATCCATTTGACATTGATGAAATGAAGGATGCTAAACCGCCGCCAGAAAAAGAGGATGTTGAAAATACTGAAGAAGAGAAAAAGGACGATAAACTTCCGGAAGACTCCAGTGACGAAGAGGGTGAAGATACGCGTGAGGACATAAAGGACCTAGATAACAAAGAAGACAAAATGGAGGAAGAGGCATCAGAATCTGATAAACAAACAGCTACTCAGCTACCAGAAGAAGATAACAAAGATCAAGAAGATGAGTCAGAGAAGAACGCAGAGGAAGATAAAGAACGAGAAGAAGAAAAAGCGCGACCAAGTGCTGACGATGGTAGCAAAGAAACTGATGCTGCGGAGCAAGTAGACCATAAACAAGATGGGTCCCGAGACAAGATAGCAAATCAATCAGAGGATAAGGAACAGCAAAAAGCTTCTGAAGAAAATACCCAAGATGACAACAACGACAAAGGCACCGGACAAGCGCAATCCGAACAACAAGATTCAGGACATTCAGGATCATCAATGCAGAACAGTGTACCAATGGCGAACAGGCCGCAGGAGGATAAACAAAAAGAGAAGAGAAAGAATCCTGGAAAGAGCGATGAAAATCGAAGTTTATTAGATAGAATCGAACCGGATAAAAAGAAGCAGAAGATGATACATGCAGAGGATGAAATGCCACAGGATGATAATCAAGAAGAAGGTGAACAAAGAACGGAAGACGGTGAAGCTGATATGTGTCAACATGTTAAACAGACAGAAAAATTCGACGACTACGCACAAGACGCAGCTACAAAAGAGCAAAGTAAGCAACAAGTTGCAAATCAAGAGGATGAAAAGGAAGATGAAGGAGAAGATGAGAATATGGATGTAGATATGCATCAGGAAAAAGAAGAAGAAATTAATAAAGAGGAAGAAGCCGCTGTCAAGCAAAATCCAGAAAGATTGCCAAAGAATGATGAGAAAAAGGAAAAGAATAATTCCAACGAAAAGGGAAATAATGCAGAAGAAGGTCAAATGGAAACTGTGGTAGAGGTCGAAGGAGATATCACTGAAACTCTCAGAGTGGATAGAGGTGATGAGTCTGCATTCTTCACAAATATCATTGACACTGAAGAAAATCTCTTGACTGTTAAACAAATTGAAAGAAAACGTCTTGAGGTTGAAAAAATGTTAAGTCAATGGACAAATATCCCTCCTACCGAAGAAGCCACTGTAGCCTGGAACTGTTTAAGTGCAGTGACCGATGCTGCTGCTAGAGATTTGTCAGAGAAATTGAGATTGGTTCTAGAACCGACACAAGCATCTAGATTAAAAGGAGATTACAGAACTGGCAGACGGATTAATATGAGAAAGATCATCCCATACATTGCTAGTCAGTTTAGAAAAGACAAAATTTGGTTACGACGCACTAAACCTTCTAAAAGGGATTACCAGGTTGTTTTAGCCCTTGACGATTCCAGTAGTATGGCAGATAATCACTCCAAAGAATTAGCATTTGAATCATTATCATTGATAAGTAAAGCTATGACCTATTTAGAAGTTGGACAATTATGTGTTATCAGTTTCGGTGAAAAACCCAAATTACTTCATCCACTAGGAGAACCTTTCACCGAACAAAGTGGCTCCAGGTATATATAATAACCTAATTAAAAAGTCTCATAATTATCACAGTTGTACATAAATCAATCTATTTCAGATTAATGCAGGAGATGCGATTTGAGCAAAAGAAAACCATGATGGGACAATTGGTTGATTTCACTGTTGACATGTTCGATAGTCAACCTAGCTCTTTCGACAATGCAAAATTACTTGTCGTACTCTCAGATGGCAGAGGAGTATTTTCTGAAGGAACTGACCGCGTCAATCATGCTGTCAGAAGAGCAAAACTTGCTGATATATTTCTTGTTTTTCTCATAGTTGACAATCCAGTCAATAAGGTAAGATTATTTGTTACCTACACGAAGGAGTATGATTTTAATTATATACTTCCATCGCAGGATTCAATATTGGACATAAGAATGCCTGTGTTCCAAGGTGGAAAACTCCTTGGCATTCGATCCTACATGGACAGCTTTCCGTTTCCGTTTTACATGATCCTCAGAGACATAAACGCTTTGCCAGGAGTGCTGAGCGATGCTCTCAGGCAGTGGTTCGAAGTCGTTGGTAAAATTGACAGTTAAATAAGTCGTCTAGTTATAAAGCTTACGAGTTAAATATATGCAAGTAGCACTGTACAAAAATATTAGGAATAGATAAAGTACATTCCTATCACGTGAGAAGACTTTTGGTCAAAGAAAATTTCATTTTCCTACCATCTTCACTGGATTTCATTCTGTACAGCGGCACTTCAAAGCTCCTTGATCCGCTGGCTCACTCGAGCTCGGAAACTGTTTTCTTGAAACTGACAACTGTCAAAATCTTTCAATTGTACGTATCCCGGTTTTTCTCTCTCCAGCGTGTCTCTCCGGTGTCACTGGTCTCTCACTCCGAACAAGTGAACGAGTCGATAAAAGAAAAGTATATATTAACATAAGATAATTATTAACCGATTCTATTTACAATGATGTATACCAAATAATTCTTTTTTTACAATTTATCTACTTCCATCGCTACGTTGTCATGACCAAGATCATCACTCTTCTTCTCCATGGCCCAAGGTTGACGTTCGCCAGATGCGAAGAATCCATATATAATGGCACCAATTAGGTAAACACCACTAGAAATGAAAAAGACTATCCTCCAGTCGGCAGCCGACTAAAAGATATAGAAAAAGAAAATCAATACCCAATATAAATTGACAAAACACAAAACGTAACTGATAATAATATTTTTGTAATTCATACCCCATTTGTCACGATGTAACCAGTTAATAGGGGACTGACTATTCCGGGTATCGTAGCAAAGGTATTACCAATACCCATTAGGACACTGGCATGTTGCGGTGCTATATCTAAATGATTTACACTGAAATGTAATAAATTAAAGTTAATATGTTAGAACACTTTATGGATACACGTGTGGGACAGCTGTGAGCTTGAGGAAGATAATTGACTGCATTGTAAAAAGCCACTGATAAAAAGTTTAACTCGTGTGTGAACAGTATGTATCCCCTTAAGTATTAAGTCAATTATTTCCTCATCTAGAAACAAGTAATAGGCGTAATTACGTTTGAAAGAATAAATAAAACAGAATGCTAAATATTAGTCGGTGTGAGATTTTCAGAAAGATTTGTATTCTGTATTTTTAATCACCTGAATCCTGACCAGGCGAAACCTCCTAAACCAACGGCCATTGTGATGAAGAAAATAGCTCCAGTTGCTGTTGTCATGAAAGCAGCGGATGTCATGAAGATTGTTTGACACAGGAAAGCACCGCAATTAAAGATTTTACGAACCTGGGACATGATTTATTTTTAATTGATATTCTTGCTAATGGCTTCCTGATATTGTTTTGTTGCTATACAAACCTGAGTCGTCGTCAGTATCTCTTTTGTTCTTAAGTAATCAGCCAATTGACCAGATCCGAGAAGAATGATTGACATGGCAAGATATGGCAGAGCCGATAAGAAACCAGTTTTGTCTATTGTGAAACTATAGACATCTGAAAAAGACAGTGATAAAGAAAGATAATGCAAATAAATCACCAAGGCAATTCAATCTCATAGAAAAACTATTATCAATTAGCTTGACTCACCGCTCATGTAAGTAGGCAGTTGTGTAAGCATAGTATAGAATCCCCAATTTTCACTGCAATGAGCAGCAACGATAGACCAGACAGGAGGTGACAAGAATATTTGTTTCCATGGATAAATAACTTTCTAAAAAAACGAATCAGTCGTATATATCTTACATCGTAACACTAAGTTAATCAACAATGCTTATCTTCACCGTAAAGATATATTCACCTCTTTTGGACCCGAATGACCCAGTGATTGCTTAATATATTTTAATTCATTTTCTGAGATGTATGGATCATCTTCAGGCTTGTCCGTAACAAGAACCCACCATAGGATCAGCCAGCATAAACCAAAAGCACCAAAAACATAGAAGACAGAGGACCAACCAAGATATTCAGTCATTATCCCAGCGACTGGCATAGAAATTACAGTTCCCACAAAACTACCTGAAAAGGCTAAAGTGGCTAACTTTGACCTTTCCAAAGGTGGGGCCCAGTTGGCCCATATTGCATGGATGCATGGATAAGTCACTCCCTATAGTTATTAAAATATATATTCATATAAATTAATTGGATCATTAAACAGGCCTTATCAGTACTCAAGAAAATTGCGACTTCTAATACTGCTCTCATTATTATTGCTTACCTCACAAATTCCTTCCAGTACACGTACAGCTACCAGCAAATAAACATTTGCTCTGACTATTGGTGGCGTAATAACTGTAAAAGCAGCTGTAATACCAATTCCAATTCCAAAGACTCTTTTCCCACCGATACGAGCAGCCAGCCAACCGCCGGCAAATTGCGTACATATGTACCCATAAAAAAAGGAACTTAAAATCAAACCTTGAAGCGGTGAATCCCAGTTAAATTCTTGTTCCTGAAAAGTCAAAAAAAAATGCAAAAGATTGTACAATCAAAATGAATTTTTTTAGTACCTAAAGCTTTTCTAATTTCATCCTAATAAATTTGGCAGGTGGGCTTAGTCATCTGAAGAAAGAATATTTTCATTATCTAAATTGCTCCAAGGGCCAAAATAAGATACCATTCAGCAGCTTACCGTATCTTATTAAAAGATAAATGTTTACTTATCCAAAAAGCAATGAATGTATAACGTTAAGTTCTAATCTTAAATATTACCATTATTCTGCTATAATCATCCATTTAGTGTCTACACTTACGTAGTATGTTGTGCCATTCTCATCAACCTTACTGTTGTTAGCAACCATCGAAACAATAGCAATACTTAAATTGACACGAAGTATATATGAGGTAAAAAATCCCATAAAGGCAAGAATACCAACGATGTATCGTCTTTTGGCCCAAAATTTCCATTTCGGAGTATCGTCATCCACGTACGTGACACTTGAAACAGAAACGAATATTTTATACAAAACTGCAATCATACAATATTCCAATTAAAATATACAAATCTTCACTAATACTCACGTTCCGTATTCAGTATCTTTAACATCCGGAGTGACTTTTTTCCGCTCCATTTTTTCCTTAAAAGAAAAAATCATTAGACACTCTACAAAGCACGAATTCAACAACCTGTTACGTGAAGCAACAGTTAGGCGTGAATAGAAGCAAACAAATTCGGCGAACAAAATACTGTTATTAGTACAAAATTTCATTGTAAATAAAAAGAGAAGGACTTTTGCACCAAATCAAACTACCGAACAGTGCACAGAATGTGCACGAATGTCAATGCATAGAAATTATATAAAATTGCATTTAAAAGATACATACATATTTGACCATGCTGTCGAATTGAAAACAATCTAGTCTTTTCAAACCGGAATAATTTGCACTATTAATTAATTAACTAAACTTAATCTAGATTATTGTACACGATAAAGCTATACAGAAAGACTCTAACACCTCCTTAAAGATCCACTATGGTCCTTTTTATCATTTTACATGACAGCTGGAGCATCAAACAGATTATTGATCGACGCGACAGCCACGCGATTTCACATTGTGTAAATGTGTTCAGATACCTTCCAGTATCACCTGTGGAATACAATGATTGTACAAAAGTGAAACAAGTAGAAGTTCTAAAAACATTCAAGACAAACAGATATTACAAATTCCAGAAGAAACTCAACAAAAGCATTCTTTCTCTTCCCTGTCACGTTCTTAACAATTTTTTGTTGCCTCTAACTAAAAAATTATCCACTGAGCATACAACATACAATACATCTCATGGACAAACATTGAAGTTGATCGAACGTATCGAAGGAAATTCCTACTTTCACTTTTAACCAAACGGCATTCACGGGACAATAAGTTTCTGTGGTTTACAATTTATAGAGAACTCAGACAATACGATACAAAATATCAATGAAATATTCAGAGTATATATAATAAGGCCCAAGGTCCTAAAGAATTCTGTACATTACAATTGAGCTATAACCGGTTTTTCATCTTCAGTAATCAAAATTTACCTGTAACGTAACAGGAAGTTAATTATACCCAGCAAGGGGAATCGTTAAACTAAACTTCAATGTTATCATGTCGCTATGCGTTGTTATATAAACGAAAAGATTGTCCTGCTAGGTACGTGGACATTACACATAATACTATTATAGGTATGTTACAGCTTAGTAAGTACTGAGTATATATATATATATATATATATATATATATGACTATAATGATCCTTAAATTACGACTATGCTTTTGTTCATACTATAGAGTGTAGTACAGTTCCTGTATAAACTACGAGCTATGACTATTCAAACAATATAATGCAGTGGACGCATCTGACATTTTAAATTCTTCGGCATTTAATACCGTATGGATAACTGTAATACCGTCGTACAATATAGCAGGTATGTACAATACTGTATGAGGATTTGCAATGAAATACTTAATAATCATAAAGCAATTTCGCGCAGATAGTCAGCCGAGAATAGACGCTCTCAAATTTCTTGCTTGGAGAAAGGCGGATAGTGAAGTTTCAGTCAATTCGTTGGAACAAAATTCACGAGTTGAACGTTGCTTTGAGGACGTTGAGAATTTATGATAATTTGCTTGGATCGTATTAATGGATAATTTTTGTTTCTTTCTTACGAGACTAATGCGTTACGGAAGTCTGGTAAAAATAATAAGAGAAGGTCACTACCTTGTAAAAACCTAGGGAATCTCAAGGAGACCTACTTCCATGATATTCATAGGTATTAGTCTCATTATATATTATACAGTGGAAATCATTTTGAGAAATGCCTCTGGGTAAACGGCTTGATGTGCGCAGATGTAATTCAAATTTAGATTCTACTATCAGGAGTCGATCAAATCCCGCAGCAAATACGACTATCCCTGATAATTATTCTATGATAGAAGTTACACAGGTGAATTGGTAGTGATACGATATTGATGATTGCATGATAGAGTTATTAGATATAAACACAATCGTAAAGATATTAAAGCGATAATTTAAATTGACATTTTATGCGTATCTTGTGAAAGTAAAATTTATGCTTTTAACTAGACGCCTCTATTATGATAATCTTTATAATCAAATTTTATAACTGTATAAGGAATGTTTTTCCACTCTGAGTGACAGGTCTGTGGAAAGTTTGTATGATTACAAAATTCTCTAAGGTACTCACTGGACAATGGTTCTGATGAACGGTTCAAAATTTCATCAAACAACTCAAAAAGAACTGTGGCACAATAACAGATGAATAAACTCACAAGAATGCGCAGTATCTTAATGAAGGAATTTTAATTCTATTCCCTGAGTCTTTCTAATTCTATCCAGGAACTACTTAGGATACTGGTAGTACATAAGCAAAGCTACAACTAAATGGACTCGGAGATCGACCAGACCGCCGTCCGATTCTGATCGGCAGTGAGCCACTCTGCAAAGCGACTAGTGCGAATAAGCACAAGCGATAAGTAGGCAAGTCGCGCATTCAAACCTGTATACATATATATATCCTCCATGTTAGTGCGTTTCTGTAGATACAACTCGCGTGCGAGTTTGCCCTACTACCTGGCTATGCTAAGCCATTACATAAGACACTTCGTAGGACATCTAGTATAAGATTAGTAGCTTGCGAGATGATCCTGGTGGAGAGTATAACCACCAGTGATAAAATCCGTCATCTGTAAATAATAGTAATGTTTATAGTATTATTTTAGTAATTATGAGTTACTCATGTATCAAGAAAAATTGATTACATTCAAATGCTTGGAATAATTCCTGCTAAATTTTGTATTTACTGATTATAGTATTACGTAAGTACTGTTAGCTTAGTGGCAATCTTAAACCAGTGTCAATTAATGACAGTTGTGATAATAACTAATTACCTGTTAGATGAGTCTCTTATCTTTTTAATGATCAAGTATTACAAGCACACAATATTAAATAGTCCAATTATCTTGAGCAATGTTGAAATAAAGTGGGAATTACTACATAGAAATCTTTTCTGTAGTTAGCGTTTTAAAACTGATAATTCTGCAGACTAATGAGAGACAGTAATAATGTATTCATTCATGCAAATTATTCACATTTGTACATAAGTGATGTATTAACTATTTTGCTAGGTGTATATCTGTAGTCATAGGTAGTATAGATAGATACACAGCATATATTATAGGTATATAAATAGTCCCTCCTATACACTCATTAGAGAATAATGCTTTTCAATGAAGAACAATACCCCGCATTACATTCCACTATTTCATTCATACCATACATACTGATATATTAAATTAGTTCATGCTACAACAAACTGACATATAAGGTTCAGTTATTGTTTTTGACAGACCATTTTACATCAGAGTGCATCGTATAGGATTTTAATAGAAACGTAGTAAAATACTTGCTATGTATTCCTCGGGTAAATATGATACAACTGATATATAGTATTTGCATTAATATAATAGATATCTCATGATTCACTTTTTAATTATACAGAGGTAACATACTGTGTCATCAGTTATTGCTCACAGAAACTGATTAATAACAAGTACCACAAGTAATTTTGTCATTTAAACAAGCTGTTAAGTTATTCAGTTCACATAGTACTATTCAGATTAAATATACTAATGAGAATTATAATAGAATTATGAAATTGGAATATAAATAAAACAAAGTAGGTAAAAATAAGTATAACATGAAATTTTACCCGCTAAGGTGAACAAAATCAGGCTGAAGGATTACCTATTAGGTTCATCGTAATTAACGATATGGATCATTGGAGAAAAGGAAGATGTAAATAGATAAAGAATACATTTGAAGCATCGTCAGGATAAGATCGGCCCTTGAATAAAATCTCCCTTCCGCTTCATATTTCTCTGAAGGCTTCGTTCGAATATCTTCGACAATCATCGGCTACATTCGTCGCTTTTCCCTCAACCGTTCTTTTTACATTTCGCGCGAAATCGTCTGGGTTAACCCAACCTGCAAATATTGACAACAATATTAATTCAACGAAATAAAATGTTTGAGAATCAATACTTACAAGCAAAAGCATCACGACTTTCTACAAGGCGAATAAATTATTATAGTGCTTACTATTTTCAAGAATGGTAAGTGATAACCAACATATCGAAAACGAATAATTAATTTTGTCGATAATAAAGTATGTTTCGTTACCGTATGTAAGTCAGTTTCCGTATGTAAGTAAGTAGATTCATTGATCATTATTCTGGCTCGACTATAGAGGGACTCGGTTTCCTGTTTCTTTTTATCCGTGCTACACATCCGGTACGTTCTGTGCCTGTCTAGTCCCATATTTTATATGAAAAATTGAAAAATCTACGAACCAGAAGGCATTAATATAATTATTAAACGGTGAACTGTGTTTCTCTGCATTGCACTATTTTATTACTATACTTGGATTCAGTGTATTTCTTATTGATTCCTTTGGATTCCTTCGGGTACTCTCATATGGCGATTCTTGTAATTGACAACAAACGCGTGTACTGTGTTTAGCGAAGTCTTATTGTGTAATTTTGAGAAAGGATTATCCTGGATTTGTGAGAGAGATTTGAGAGTAATGTGAATTTGTTGTTATAACGGATGTAATATTAGTTTCTGTAGTTTTTGGTTAAATATTCAAAACACGGTTGTTACTTTAACCTCTTGGTACCTCAAATAAATATTGTTCCTTAAGATTCTTTGTATAATTGTTGTTATTAATTAAATGAATAACATTTAATAATATGGTTGATGTACGGTGAAGTTGCTCATTGAGTTTTTTAAAGATATAAATATAAACTCCAACAATAAATTTTGAAGTATTGTTATGTTCAGTTCACTCTAATTTATAGTCTAGCAGTCAAACAATACTGTATCTTTAGACATAATCCCTTTTATAATATATGCATTATTTTTTAATTGTGTTATGCCATTTTTTAAGATTATTATTTGTTAATTGAAACATTATTATAGGAATGGCTGACGCAGCAGCACCTAAGCCTAAAACAAAGGCACCCAAGAAGCCTAAGGAAAAGCCAGCAGAGCCTGTTCCTCTGAAGAAGAGGCCTTTCAAGAGGCATGGACGTCTGTATGCCAAAGCCATCTTCACTGGATACAAGCGAGGCCTTCGTAACCAGCATGAGCACACAGCTCTTCTTAAAGTAGAAGGAGCAAGGCAAAAAAGAGATGCTGATTTTTACATTGGCAAACGATGCGTTTATGTCTATAAGGTATATAAAATTGAAAACTTAAATTTTCAATTTATCTTATAATGCATAATTTCTCTTAGGCGAAGAACAAGACTCCTGTTCCTGGCAAGACTAGCAAGAAGACAAAAGTTAGGGCTATCTGGGGCAAAGTAACTCGTCCTCATGGAACCTGTGGTTCTGTCCGTGCCAAGTTCAAGAGGAATTTACCTGCTAAGGCTATGGGCCATCGCATCAGGATTGTAAGTTTCAATTAATTTTTCATCCTGTCGTAATCCACTGTGATAAAATTATTAACAAAACCTTATTTCTTTTTCCAGATGCTGTACCCAAGCCGCGTGTAAAACTATCCCGTACAATATAAGCAAATAAACGCCATTTTGGTATCAAATATTGTTTTTGTTACTTCATTCTAACCCTGACCAATTATATTTTATTTTTCCATAAAGATATTACCTCCAACCCTAACAAGATTTTACAAATATAATCAAGGATATGGAAAAATTCTATAAGGGGTAAATTAAAAGTACACTGACGTAATTCAAGTATATATAATGACGGGAAGTGAAATGCGTAACCTAAAAAAGTCCACTAATTTCAACTACGATAAAAAATGTAAGAAATATAGCAGCCGCATAATTTCTATGTATGATAAAACTATTAACAGAACGAAAGATTATCCAATTTAATCTGTCTAGTCAAATTAATATCGATTAGAATTTCCCGAATAGGAAGCCATTTTCTGAGGCGCTACTCCCACACAGTTGCACACAGTCATTGCGAGGAAACAACGCATCAGTTTGCCTGTCATAAATGGGATGCTGCTTGGCGTTGTACTAAAACGAATAATCTACAAGAGATTAGCACATCGGTGATAACTCTCCTTATCCAGGAAAAAACGAGCAACAAGGAGACAGGATGCTTTACTAAGAGGATCGTTTGTAAAAATTATCCAAAATGATGTTTTGCTGCTTGCGAAGTTGTTTCGACGGCCTCGGATTTTCCGCAAGTCAAATTCCAAAAAAGGAGCCAAATCCTATTGCTTTGGACACTTCGCATATGGGTAAGTAAGCAGATATATTATTTGTTATTAATTGCACTGAATATTTGTTAATTTGTACGATGACTGTCAATCTTCATCGAGATAATTGCATAGTTTGATTTTATCCGGTATTTGGCAAGATAGGCAGTCACAAAGCATATTACTGTAATTATAATAATAAATAGAATTCCATTAGACTTCTGTAAAGTTGTTTGTAACATGTTCATTTAATATTCCAGGACACGAGGTTGTCATTGTCAAAAATGGCTTAAGGGTCTGCGGTCGTGGTGGTGCCCTGACTAATGCTCCATTAGCACAGAGTAAAAGTTACTTTGAAGTAAAAATACAACAAGGGGGGATTTGGGCGATAGGATTAGCTACAAGAACAACAGATTTAAATACAGCCATTGGGGGACAGGATGCTGAGAGTTGGGCACTTAACTCCGATGGTGTCATACGACACAATGAACAGGAATTACATAAAATTCAGAATATTATTCAAGAAGGAGACATTGTTGTAAGTATTCACTAATTCAGGTTTATCCATTTTTAATAATACTACTACCTCCGTCATTTCAGGGTGTCTCGTACGATCACATAGAATTAAATTTCTATCTAAACGGAAAGACATTAGATGCACCGATCACGGGAATAAAAGGAACAACATATCCAGTACTTTATGGTAAGTTCCCAATCAATAATAATATCAATTGTATTACAAATTTCATACGATTCGTAAGAATTATTTAATGATCATTCAGTGGATGACGGAGCTATATTGGATCTGATCTTAGAAGATTTTGCCTATTCCCCACCGATGGGCTTTGAAAAGATAATGTTGGAACAATCGTTGCTCTAGCAAAGTGATTCTCGTAAGACTAAACTATGTTATCGCTCGATTCAGTATTTTCAAAGTAAAATGAACAAAGAAATAATAACAAAAAAAAAGGACAAATACAGTTACTCACACTGAGTAAAATACCTGATGACTGGAACTAAGAGCGACAACTAATATAACTTAAGGCTCGATGTTGCATTGTATAATAACAAACAGTAATATTAGCATTGAGAACAATTTGTCATAATAATATATAAATGTATAAATATATATATATCTTTGATTAGACTTAAACAATAAACGTTTTCACAAAAACAAAAGGAACAGGGGGGCTGAAAACAAAAGTTAAATCATTCTTACCACAATAAGAAAACTTCCATAATACAAGCACACAGTCTTCATGTTCTTTTGAGAATCTCTCAGGATTTATTAAAAGGTTTTACAATAATTAATCGCCTCGGATTACTTTTCACTCTCACGACTCTATTAGCTCGCTCAATATTACAATAACTAATATACTTTGTGTCTGTATATTTTTCCTGTACGGTACAATCTTAAATATATATGTGTGTATATATGACTTAATATATGATATACACATACATATATTTAAGCATTATATAATAATTCATTAGTACTTACAGAGCTAATGGTATAATATATACATTGGATTAAAACAAGGTACAGAAAGGCATTAGGCCCGTTGTTCGCATCGTTAGGCAAAAACAAAATGTGGTTTTTCTTTTTCTATTCGTTGACGAGTATACATATGTCTATATATATGTATAGATATACATTTCTTCTCTGCTGACATAGTTAAAGAAAAAGAAAAAGTATTCGACTCCCTCAATCGCAGTTGCATTCTCAATGACAATTTAAAGCTTCTTGTTGTTTCGTAGCTTTCAATGCTCCGATACGACAATATTAAGAACAATAGCAAGAGAATCCCTGCTCGCTACGACTTATCTACGTTACATTTTGCGTACTGGCTGAGAGTCGAGGAACCAACTTTCGTTTGATCATTAAGAACCCCGTCGATTGGGTGAAAAAGTCATTGATTGTTGGGATACAATAGTATATGGCGCACAATATATTACATCTCCTCCGTAAAAAATAATATATATATATATATTTGTTATCTTAATGACATAAACGCAACGCGTGTCCTACTGCTATCACCGTTAGAGCACTACAAGATATTTACGTAACTTACTGCCTAAAATCTAACAACTCTTGGATGGCTTTGAGACAATCGAGACACCTTAAACAAGGCTCAAAGTTTCGAACCCGGTGGGAAACGTCGCCAACGAAGATTATGCGTGAACCGTGAGCGTCGTTTCTAGTTAGCGACATGTAAAAAAATCTCAACTAGACGATTGCTTGTGCCGCAAGCTCCTTTGTGAACGCTTGCAAAAGACATAGTTGTATCTTTGGTCCTTAACGGTAATCTCTTCCTCTGTTATTTATGTTATCTTCTCTTTCCCTTAAAATTATTATTATTACTAGTAACAACGAGCCATCATTCGTTACTCTCCAACTTATGCGTTACAACGTTTTCGCAATTTCGGCTCGTTCTCATTTTTTCCCTTCCCTCACTCACACGAGATGGGTCGCACCACGTTGGAAACGCGCAGTCCTAATTCTTTGAACGAGTGCAAAACCAAAATACAATATTTTGTACGTAAGGGCGGTGAGAGGATCGTCATTGTTTGTAGAAGACGATAAAAAGAAAGATTAATTCTCACTTAAAGATTTACACCGTGAATTTAGACCCAGAGAGATACAATTTGATGAAGCGAAGAACAGATAATGAGAATCATCATTTCCAACGTGGTACGAGCCCACGTACCGTATAGTCATTATTGTTTACACGGTCTGCACAATAATATTAATGATAATACTTAAAGATCTAAATGATTAAATTACCTATATTACACTTATCTTTCGTGACTGGATGATATGAGATAATTATTGTGGTAACCCAGCGAGTCTTATTGCACATACGACGCTCGTACACTGGATTGGCTAGTATAAAGCGAATTGCGATTGATCTTGTTAAATCGTACATTAAATTCGCATTGATAATCGAGCTTTCGTTAAAATCCAAAAGTTACTGATTTCACGTTGAACTTTACAGAGAATTGACACACCTGGTGCGAGATTGAGTCGTGAAACTGTACGTCAATTATTTGTTCATTGAATTGCTTTGATCTTACGTTTACACTAGATACAGGACTGGACTCGCAATATTAATCATTGTTATTCAAAAGTCCCTTTTGAAAAAAATAATAGAATTGTATATATATGGTATATAACAAATTGACTTTCCTGACAATTTTCACAGAAATAAAAGAAAATTATTGTATACCTTATACAAGATGGTTGACATCCAGCGAGTATTCGTGTGTTGCGATAAGAAAAGAGAAACGAATAGAAAGACTTTATAGACGTATAAAGTTCTTAAAGAAAAAAATATATATATAAGAATTTGAATTGATCGAAGCAACACGAAATACTCGCTCAATGGCGTCCCTTAAGATACTAGTGGATTAACAGAATAGTAATTGTAAAATCTATGCCGTGTATCGCCTTGTCTAAACTCACAGGAAATAAGTGTCAATGAAAAATATACACTTCCGGTATATATTTACAAGATACAATTTTTAGTCAGTCCGCCTCTCTTCCATGTGGCCTGACCCGACACTGTAGCAACGTCTACTTTCGTTTTAACGACGGAGAGAGAGAGAAAGAGATGTGTATCGACATATCAAGGATAAAAAAGCAAAATGGAAGGTCACGAGGTCGTCGTTTAAGAAAAATAGACAAAGTGATAAAAGATAATAGCTACCGTTACAATGATCAACGTTTGTATCCTTGTCTTTGAAAACTAACTGTCACACGAGTGACAAGGACACAAGCTGTTCGCATACTAAATTTTGGGATCCTACCTGACCTAGAATCCGATTTTTAAAAAGCATCATAAAGCAACGTCCTTCGAGGTAAACTTAAGGGTCTCTAGAGGATTTTGAATTCCGTGAAGAAAAGCTGCCAATAGTAGTGGATTACGTATGCGCTTAACGGTCAAAAGGGACGTGGCAATAGCGCAACGAAATCGTCACAACCGCAACGTGAAATTAGAGAGAGATTGTTACAGTAACAACAACAAAAAAGATGTTAATAATAATAAAGTTAATTCGTAGACGTAATTTTGAGTTACGATTAACCTTCTTTTATCGCTTAACTAACTCGTGGACTTTTTAAGCCGCAATTTTTGTAATTTCCACATACGGGTGGTTCGCTGGCGAGAAGAATCCTTAACCTCTAGATCGCTTTTTTCGAGTTTTTCCAATTTTTAAAATACTTAAGTGATATACAGTTTATTTGAATAAGTAACCAAAGTCTAGCAACGCGTACTGCGCTCGTTTAAAGGCGTCCGACGGTCTAGAGGTTAAACGTCGGATATTCGTCAGCCATTTTTCTATAAACTAGACACATTCACACAGCATGCATCGTCGCATCGACACGGCACTCTAAATCCACCAATTAATTGTTACGCTTATTATCGTTAAAAATTTCGTAGACTCATCAGGTATAAACGAAGACCAGAAATCGTGCGATTCCTTGACACTGACGTTTCTAAAGGCTGGTTGTGGCTTTTAGTAAAAACGATGGAAAAGTCCGATTTCCATAGGGCGATAAGTCGTTTTGGAGTTATCTAGTTATATAAGGGGCAGTTATCAGTCAGATCTAAAGGCAGTAGTCAAGGAATGACGTACGATTGCTAAAGAATTCTGTATATCCAATAACGCATTACCCAGCATCCCCAGGGGCTGTCCCTGACACGAGACACAAATGCTTTTCAGTAAAATTAAATCCAAAAAGGTACATTGTTATTTCTAGTTCGTGCTGGGATACGGAAATAATTTCGTACGCCGTTGATCGTCGATTTGATGTATAAACACAACCAGAAGTGGCTAAGACGTTTATAATTTACAAAAAAGGATATGTAAGCTGCAGGTCCATAGGTTGAATTTCGTATGAGACATTGTCGACAAGAAGTCTCAAAATTGATCCTATTAGCTTAGTACAGTTACTCGTGACTCAGTAAAAGTATCATGATATCAACCATAACGTCCAATTATTAAATTGTTTCTCATGTAACAAAGAAAACGACAAGAGCACAGCTTTCGTGTTTTAAATGGCAGAGATATGAGATCTCACCGAGATTCTATGACGTACTCGGCGTTCTCTTTGGTGTCAGGATTCGGAGTAACAAGTTCTTAAGGCTTTTGACTAAAGACTCCTGCTTATGCGATTTACGCAGCATTGCTTAAGAAGCATATCATGCTTGTGCAGAGCATCCGGTGCCAAGGTCCAGCTTCCTGAGATGCCCGAGTTCACCAGGTCCCGTTAGTGAAGCTTCTAACATTCCTGGACCTGGTTCTTATTGGAGGGGATACTTACTGAAGCTGTGTCGAAGCACCAAGAAAAGGCAGCTTGACTCCATTTTCTTAATCGAGGATTCATTATTCTCTGTGACATCTTACTCGTTGTCCGTAGTGTCCTCGATGACGGAGTCCCAATTGAACTCTGTGGCACTCTGCCTCGACGGTAGCTCCCCCAGGTGCTGGAATCTCTGCACAAAGTGAGGATCCCGATCTCTTAGCCGTCGAAACCGCTGGAACGCCAGGTTCTTTGCAAATTCGTACAGCTCCAGATCCAGCCTGTTTAGCCTACGAACCGATTCCAGCTGCTCGCTGTCAAGGGTTGCCATTGTAGCTGCGCTCAGGGTGGCGTTGTGCTGCTCGAACGCTACTGCAAATCTCATGCCAAAAGTCTCCTCGAACGAGTATTGACCTACCTGGGGAAAAAAGAAATAATATTTAAATAGACTGTTCAATAGTTTCTGTCTGAATAATTTAAACGTATTAAAATCACATGCAGTGACCCTAAACGATAGTTATATAGAAGGCACAGTGTAACGATGAGAAATATAAACGATGACTTTCAACCCCTATTTTCAAAGGAAGCAACGCTCTTAACATTAACCGGATCTAAAAAAAAAGCTTACTGAGAAAACATTGCTGTTCCATTCCCTGATTAAACATTATTGATCTACAACGTATTACCGGTGTAATGAGCGTGACAGTAGTTAATTGTCCGTCTGTGGTCTACGACATTCTCAGAATTATTAATACCACACAAGGCACATGTCAAGGTTAATTATACTGACGAGTCTAAATCAAGCAGATAAACTTGAATTACGCAAGTTAGTGGACATGAAAAATAGTAGAGAGAACAAATTTTGCGAAAAAAAAAAAGACCCAGAGCTGGGACTAGAGTTCATTTAAAATGCGACAGCAATGCAAGGGGAATAGATGGAACCGCCGATAGTTGATATCCTTGAGAGTTTCTAGCCAGCAAGAAGTAGCTTCATTGAATTCGTTATCCTCCCAGAGTGGGCAGCCATGAAGGGATTTCCAGAAAAGAAAAAGAAAATAAATGGATTCAACACTCTTGAAAATTAATAGTAGCTTCAGCAAGTACCTGCTGTACTTGTACGTGCCGTATGCATGCAGCTGTACTGAGATCAGGGTGGGTCACTAAATATTTTTAAATTATAAGTGGTGCTTCGCCATGGGAATAAGAGCATAAGGGACCCCTAGGCCAAATAAACAATTAACTGCAGGAACGGGAAGTGTACAGGGTGTAGCAGCTATGGTGAACACATGGTGGGCAAGAACGGTCGTGTAAACATTTACGTTAAGTCTTCTATTCTTGAGCGGCTCGCCCAGAATAAAATGGTCTCGCAACGATGCGGATTTTGCACACAGGATGATTTGCATTACTAAGACGGGTAGCAGGCGTTTAAATTTAGTGAATTATCCGTATGCGTTACGCATATAGGAAACGCATCACAGACAAGAGGAATTCCGTTGACTACCAAGAATGTTCGACAATCGACTAGAGTTATTGAATAGTGAAAAAAAGTATGACGTATGAGAGACGATAAAAATACGTTTATCACTGCTTATGCAATCGGCATACAATGGCGAGACTGTAGAATTAATGAAGTTGCCAGATGGAAGTGCGTCAGTCGGTGCGAGCTTTCACTTTCTTTAAGCGGTGACATCGCGCAATGGCGTCTATCGAGGATAATTATTTTCATTGAATCAATCATTCTTGCAAATCCTCATATTGTGAATATAAATGCTATCGGCTTCTGCTTTTCTGGCTCGTTGCCATATGGTATCATCCAGTTGCTTACTTTTTGATATTCGGTGAGCATGAAGAAGGGCATAAATTGTAGGTTGCGCTTGGCGCTCGCCAGCATCAGACGATCGCTCGCTTGCTTGCTGAGACTGGAATTGTAGCAACCAATCAGGGAGAGATCAGCAAGCATTCGTGTTTGTCGATTGCTGGCCAGATTATGTGGGCAGTTCATGAACTGTGAAGAAATGTAGAAGTGATCTGTTAGATTCATGGAATATGTAACTCTGCGAAGGAGAATATAGTATTAGTTTCTTTATGCGATCTTTAACTATCTTCTCTATATTCTGAATGAATGATGAATGCTGAGTATGATAATTTAGCTTTGATAAACGATAGGTAGTGCATCATTATTTTCTCAAATGCTTAGTAAAGATATTAGTGGGTGACAGAAAAAGAGACAAACGGTCAGACTTGATAACGTCTATCAAAAGCGTTTACTAATAAAGATCCAGGAAGCAGAAAGATAAAACAGATATTTCTCAGATGTTTTTCCACTCTCTCTTGTTTTCCCTTTGACAAATTCTCATGCCATCCCTGGTATCGTATAAACTTCCATAGAAGTGGATAAGATTTTAAATTTAGTACATTCAGATTATTTTTTTGACTTCATTTGACTCTGGAAAATTTATCATTTATCATGTGTCTCGTATTACGAAATCGTATGACGACTGATTCAAGTTCTAGGCTTTCAGGATTTATGTAATATGATGTTTAGTGCACCAACAGAGTCAAAAGGTGATTAACATATAATTAAGAGCTAAGTATTGTACCTGCTCTAACGTGACACCTTGCCAGCTAGGACCGTTGTAACACTGAGGAATATTTGCCTGGGATCCTCCGCACCAATGACGTGCTCCTCTCCACGTAGCTCCACGCTGAACGTGTCGAAATTCTGAGAGGTATCGCGCTACAGGATCTCTTATTATAGTAATATAAAAGTATCTCCGTTTCACGCCTTCCCCTTCGATTTTATTCAATTCAGAGTCTACGCAACTCGTTAGTTCGGTCCAATCAGCATGCAGCCCGCATTTCCAACCCGTTGAGTAACGCGAGAAGAGCCAATTTTCATTGCGATTCGGACGGAAGCAGAAACAGCGCTTGCGTCTCCTCTGACAGGAACAGGGCCTCTGAAGGTCTAAATCGCGTACCAAATGTTTTCCAAATAATGTACCACCTAGAATCAGAAACAGAAATATGATTAAAAAATTTGCAAATAATATATGTATGTACGTGTTTGTATATAGGTTAAAATTGAAGGATAATATAGATTTGAAGAATGTTATTATATAATATTTTCATGTATTATATCTTTAGTGATAAGATACCCTGATTATTGTCATATGAAACAATGAACATCTCATAGCCTATTAGTGACTGGTGGTGCGATATGGGTTATTAGACTTATAATTTTCTGTGTAACCACTGAAATTCTGTAAGGAGAATTTTCATGTAACAGGCAAAACACGTTCTACATGCCTGAATAATTCTTTTTAAATCTTAGACAGTGTCCGGAGGTTTGAGAATGCCTGATGAATAATGCAGTGGTCTAAGGACACAATGCAATGGCCAGAAAGGAAGTTGTAGTGTTTTTATTACAGCACTGTACTAGCTTGGCTCTTGGCCAAAGAAATGCCTGTGTAAAGTCAAATAAAAATATGTCTTTATATAGATGGCATTCTGTACAATGACCATCCAGTGCTCTGTTGTAAATATCAATTATTGAAGGTATTTTATGCAGATATATCAATTGAACTTTGATCAGTCAGACTTTTCCAGTCATGGGATTGTGATGACTATAAAGATTAAAATAGTATAGACTACACAGATATAAAAATGTCTAATGTATTTTTATGTTATTTATGTTGATTATGTAATATATCCTTATATATAAGTCATTTCAACGTCCTTACTCAGATCCATGTATGAAACGAGTATTAAATAGCATATGCAAAGTGTTATCATACTTGTGACAAATCCAGATGCAACACTCCATTTAGAAGTCTAAGGACAGTGAATCATGACAAGTATAAGGAGTAATAAGGAGTAAATATAGAAACAGGAAATCTATTCCAAAAATTAGTATTGAGATAAGCCAGAATATTTACCAGTCTTTTGTATATGAAGGAACACCATGACATCATTAGCATTAATGTCAAATTGAAAGGTATCATTGGTGAAGATGTCCTCGTAGCCAAGACTTCCTTGGATACTCTGTAGCTTGAAGGAAGGATGCACAGAAAGAAGATTACTTCGATCAGGTTCTATAGAAGGGAATGAAAGTCCAGAGCCAGTGCCAGCAGCGAAACCTTCTGATAGCCTAGTGGATTCCTTAAGGTCACGATTTGTCAGGGCACACACGTGATCCGGACAGAAGTAACCAAGGTATACAATTCCAGTAAGAGCAAGAACGATACAAATGCCGATGATACCGCGTAGTCGAGTTCTCCTTGCCCTGGACTCCATTTTCGCTGTCCTCTCACATATATCATCCGGTAGGAGAACCGCCAGCTCGCTAGCCCCATCTTCGCTTACTCGTCTGCCCATTTCTCCCCATATTTTGTATTACCACACCGTACGAGCTCTTCTCCACAGCACGACCACCCCAAAACTACACTCCTCGTTAATGTCAGCCATGACGGCTTTGTCCTCCCCACCACTTCCCGATCTCGGTTACGGTGTTGGATGATCTGTGTACGCACCGTGTATAAACTACTCGTAGAGGTTTATATCCTTCTTTCTGGATGATATCACTCGGGTCAGGATGTTTCTTGTATCTCCTACGTCTTGTTTAAAGTATTGAACACTGCAGATATTAAAAGACAGCAGCCATTTTCGTACGAGAAAATTCAGGTAACCCGTTGCTGTATACTGCGAAGTGTTGGTTGCAGAAAATTCGTGAGTAAGATAATGGATAATATGAATCTATGTGTTAAAATATAATAGCTAGGATCGTTAACAATGAGTACGAAATGAGATATGGGTAGAAATCTTGGTTATTGTTGTTAATTTATTGCATAACAATCGATGATCCTTGTACATCGGCCCTACAAATTTATAGCTATGTATCTTGAACAACAGTTGGTGTTGCAAGAATAATACAGCCCTACTAATTTATGTAAAGAATGTGTTATCTATTTTCACATCATTCATCAAGTATGTGCAATGTATGCGGGTAATAAAAGCCGGGCCAAGTCGTATTGTGACTTTTTTACTCGAATCGGCAGTTTCTAAACTTCGCGCTTAGTTGCGTCACTTGCGCACAGCGGCGCTAGTATCGTTTAACAGCAACGAACTGTCAAGAAAGGCACACCTTGCTTCAATATTTTTGTAATTTCACAAATTTTATATTCTATACGAATATATATTTTATTAGTTATTTAGCATAAAAGCTATATTTTCTGTGAAGCAGATAACAGCGTGAGTATTATGTTTTATTTGTAATTATATTAGATCGTATTAGTATCATACAAGCTGTACCTTGTATCATTTCCCTGATGCTTTATTATTCTGATATGTCACACATTTTGGAATGCATTTTAGAATGACTAGTATAAAGCTATTGGAGGAGAGAGTGGCAGATCTCGAGAAACAAATTTATGGAGTTGGTAAATGTCCTTCGATCGATGATCCTCTGCCAGAGAATTCCGTTGTGGATAGTCTTCTCCATGCCAATACCCTCATCGCTTCATCTCTGTCCGGTCGAGAAAAAGCAAATGCTCTCGTAAAAAGGATGCCTGAACTTAATGATTATTTAGACCCTAAGTTTGAGAATATTGATTTGCAAACTGAAGCTAAGGTCGAGCTGATTCTTACTGTGGAACCACAGATCAGAGAGATCATTCAAATGCTTGAGAAAATGCAAGAGTTAGCGCCAGTGCTAGAAACTGAACTTCCGCATGGTGTTCCTGAGTTAACTGGTAAGCTCAACACCTTAACTCTATCTTACCTTAAAGTAAATGAAGATTCAGAAGCACTGTCTGCCCAAATATATGAAGTATTTTCCAAATACAATGAAATAATCACTAGTATCTCCAAATCTTTAATAACTTTGGATGCTGCAATAACAGCTGCAGAAATAGCAGCTACACCGGTTAAACAACTAGATTAAATAAAAAGTTAATTGCTCTTATTTTTGTAACTTATAAATGTGTTTGCTGTATTAATATAGCCTTGAATTTTTTGGTACTATTTATTGTTCACTCTCTGTAAAATTAAAATAAAGTAATACTATTAGAAAATGAGGTACAATCTTGCTGTTAATTACATTTATTTATTTTTTCCGATCTTACTATATAAAAATACTTGGGCATTCATCCATGACTATGCATACATGAAAACATATATTTCATTATAATAAATCCGTAACAATACACTTTATTAAAATAGTATATATTATATACATTTATCCTATCTATTATATCTATATCCTAGCCACCGTTCATTTCAGGAATCCTTTTCACAGGATTTCCGAGACAAACTGTCAATTGCGCAAACGTTCGTCCATAGTTGGAGGGTCCCTTAAGCCATAAAAATTCTCATACATTGTCCTCCAAGAAATAGAAATGCGTACTGGAAACATCCAAAATTTAACAGTAACGACACACAATGAAGTTTCTTCGAAAGCAGAGTTGTACGTTACAGTTGTCTATATTTTTCCAAATGAAAAGCCTATTTCTGTTTCCATATCTTTTTTCTTTAATACATGCAAAGAGACCCGATCGACTAAAACGTGTTAAAAAAAACAATCTCTTAGACCGTCTCAAACAGTCACTTTATACAATATTTACATTTTTTGTTTCGTCTTTGCTCTAAGCTGAATTATGATCTCTTCAGGTTGCATTACATTTCTTTTTTCCAAAAACGCGTGCCTTTATATTCAGAGACATGCACATTATAATATATGATTGATAGAATTTGATACGCTGTAAAATATTGCAAAATGTATAAAATTCTATGCACAAAATGTTATACGAAACACGAGAAGCTGGACATTAGGTTTTTTTTGAGACACAAAAAAGAACAAAAAAAAAGAAGGATTCGTTCTTGCCACAAATAACATGATAATGGTGGATAAAATGATGGTAATTAAATGTTTTGTCAGGACAACAATTTCGAGTCCATCTATAAAAAAATGAAGAATGAGCATTTTCGTTTTTAGTGACTCTTGTCATTTTCATTTTAAACAAATAATTTTGGAAGACATATTCTCGACTCTATTCCTACTGCTCTGGAAACTTATCACTGACAATCGCGACATTACATTCTGTTAGAATGACACTGTCATTAAGTAAATTTTCTCTTCGTTACATAAAATAGGAACGTTCCTTTAAAATGGAACACATATGTGTATATATTTCTCAATCATTCCTTGCGATGAGAAACATTTTGGATTATTAGGTTCTCGTTGTTCCATGTCTGCACCATTAATGCACTGGCACAGTATATGTCGTTTAGGTTTGAATTTGAAGAGCTGGTACCAAGTGTCTGAGCCAAGTCAGAGCTGGTGTCAAACTTGAATAAATAGCTGGATGATTCCTTGAGCATCTATTGTGATGACTCAGTAAGCCCTGAATTTCCCATCTGTCTGATTCAGTAACGCACATCAATGGTGCACCTTCATCATTCTGAAAGAAATGAACAAAGTTGATTAAATATATCCTTATCAGAGACTATATATTAAATTTTGTATACTTATTGAATAATATACTTACGTAACAAGGACCCTTTTCGTTGTCAGTAAATCTAGCACATATATTATCCTTTGTGATGAATCCAGCATAATGTCCAGTGGCATTACATTCTTCAGAATCATATGTGAGAACGGGAAGGAATATTCTGTACTGTTGAAGATTAACTTCACCATTCATTGGGAAACCCCATCCAGCAGTGATACACAAAGATCTTGGCTGAAATATACATTACAGGTAAATACAAAAAATTCAGTTATCTTTATGACGTGCAATATATTTTGCTTACCTGCAACTTGTGGTTAGGCAGACATACAGCACTGACATTTCTTGAAAAGATCAGAGGCTCCTCTAGCTCAATTAAAGCAATGTCATTGTTGTACAAGAACTGATTATATTTGACCTGCGGATAAGGTACTATATTTTTAACAGAATTCGGTTTGTGCATGTCGCCACCAGTGAACAATTGCCAGCTGTTGCTTTGCCTGTATCTGAAATAAAATAAATTTTATTTAATTCAAGGTCGACCAGCTGGAGTAACAATTGCAATAAGGTTTCCAACTGTCATTACTTATGAATGCAGGAGTAGCTAGCTAGAGCATGTAGAGGACCAAGGACACTGGCTGTACAGGCTGCACCGTGTTTTGACTCCTTCAAAAGTGCAACACTTGACCATTGACCTTCGCCAGCTTGGGTTCCACCAACTAGACGAGCAGTTAGGCCATCCAGGTCGTGAGAACCACATGAGAATTCTTCACAAGTAACCTCCACGACCTTATCACCCTCGCAGGATTCAGTCTGCTCCAAGTTCCTTACTAAAGGAATCTTGGGATCAGAGTTCGTTTTTAATCTGAGTAACTTGAAGCCTTCTTCCCGTGGTAACATCTGCGTTGATTCAGATGCTGAGTATCCTAATGATCTACAATAGGAATCACTGAACTCCTGGGTCCATGCGTCAGAGCATACTAGACGTCTCTCATTGTTGGCTTGTCTATAAAGATATTAAAATTTATTTATGCATATTAGTCCAGGTGGGATAGTGAGTAAATTTTTCATTTGTATTATGCATGAGACAATTTGAGATTAGACACCTTATCTTTAGTAAAGTAGCTCTAGCTGAAATAGGATTTCTGTTATCGTTATCTTCCTCTTTTTGTATTTCAGACTCAGCGCCAGCCTCTGTTAGGTTTCGTATTAGAGTCACATTCTCAGCAAGACAATTCCACTCATCTGAATGATCTGGGCAGTGTTCCACGCCATCACAGACTTGATCCAGGGGTACACAGCCTCCAGTTTCACACTTAAACTGGTCCAGGGCACAATCGCAGAGCTTTTCATCTTCTCCATGAGCACATTCTGGTACTCCATTACATCTCCAGGTCTGAGGAATGCACCATTTCTCTGTTGGGCATAGGTATTCATCATTTCCACAACTTTCTGCACAAGAATACTCGTCCCTGTGATCTTCGCAGTCAGGTCGACGATCGCATTGCCACAATACTGGAATGCATCTGCCTACAAAGTCAAAGAAATATTGATTAATTGGAATTCAGTTACATTTGAGAAATCTTAATGATTTTTTTTAACTTACCACTAGGACATTGGAACTCGTCGAACTGACATTTCCAATTTTGACAGTCGTTTTCATCACTGCCATCATCACAGTCTACAATTCCATTACACACCAAGTGTCTTGTAAGGCACTGACCACTGGAACACTGGAAATTTCCAGGACAACCTTCTTGCTCGCAGTTCAGTTCGTCAGAACCATCCGAACAATCATTTTCTGAATTACACTTGGCAGAGAGATTGACACAGTAAGCCCCATCTTTGGCGGTGCCATTGGTGCATTGGAATTGACCAGCAGTGCATTTTGAAAATATTAAATTTGGAAGTGGCAATGAAGCATCGGAACTGATGGCTTGGAAAATTTCATCAGGTTTTTCATTACTGGTCGTTTCATTTGTTTGAGATCCCATAGGAATTGGCATAGAAGCTTCTTCATGTTTCTCAATATTTTCTAAGCGTTCGTTAACATTTTCATTTTTCGGAATATCCACGTGGGGAGAGGTATTTTCAAAAATTTCGGATTTTACAAAATCAGTGACGGTCTCGTTTTTCACATCTATTGATTTCACTGGTTCATCCTTTTTAGGCACAGTAATTACCGCTTCCGTAACTTCATCATCGTTCTCTTCCACTTCTTCAGTTACTGGAATTGTGCTGGGATATCTTAGTGGTTGATTTTCTACAACAATTGGAATTGTCTCATTGACTGGATGTTGTTCAGTTGATGATTCAACACTTTCTTCAGAGTGATTCATTCCAGAAGTGATTTCAACAATTTTCAACTGGGGAATTGGTAGTATATTGCCTTCGGTATCAGCAAGAATAAATCTGGGTACAGTAGGAGTCACTACTGTTGTAGTTGTCTCAGGTTCCTGAGGTTTCTCAGTGACTGTCATAACAGTTCCTGGAACTTCTACGGAGAGCATTGTAGTAGTTCTTTCCTTATCATCCTTTCTATTCTCCAAATTCAATTCTTTTTCCTTCTTATGTTTGAATTTATCTAAAGGCTTCTTATCCATAGACTTCTTTTTAAATTCCTCATTCTGTTCAAGAGGTATCACTCGCAGCTCTTCGTCAGACAATTCAGTCTCTAAAGTGGGGACAATATTTTCTGTCGTAACAGTAAACAATTGTTTAAAATCGAATTCTATGGGTTTTATATCTTCCTCTACAACTTCAGATACTGGTCTAATATCGTCCACTGTTGTGACTGTTTCTGGAATTTTATCAGTACTGTGTTCCATTAGATTCTGATCAATTTTATGAGCTGATTCCTCATTGGAGTCTATTGGTACTGTTTGATTTTCCATCTTTTCGGTAATAGTATCTATACTGGATATTTTCTCTTCAGCTTTCATATCCAAAACTGATTTTCGAGTGTCTTCATGATTCATTGGTTCGTTGAGATGTCTCTCAGTTGATTCTTCCTGAACTTTTTCTTCAGTAACTGTACTACTCACTACTGATGTAGTATTTTCTATTAAAATATCAGCACTCTTATTATTCGATATGTCCAATATTTTCTTGTCCATTTCTTCCTTTACTACAGCTTGTTCTGGTTGTTCTGTCTGTATAACAGTTTCTGTTCTACTTTCATTAAATCTGAAAGCATTCATCTCCTTGTCTTCAGGTCTTACAGAAGTAGTAATCGATACTTCATTTTCTGTAGTCTGTAATTCTTCAGGTAAGATTGGTACTTGAGCAGTTGTTTTAGTTTCCAATAATGTAGACTGTGTAGTAATCATTGAAGTTAGCACAATTTTACTTGTTTCTGTAGAGACGTCACTTCCTCTTTCTTCGTTAAGACTTGTCACGTTTTCAGCTGACATAGAAGGTTCAGTTCTACTTGAAGACTCCGTGGTTGAGATTTCCTGTTGTATTTCAATGGGCAATATTGGTACTTCCGTTGTCAATTTTTGTTCCTCCATATGTTTTTCTGTTACTACCGGTAACAACGTTGTAGCCATTTCCGTTTCTATCATAGTAACACTCTCCATGGATAATTTTGATTCCGTTACCGACTCCATCACATCAGGCATAGTTGTAGTTCCTGATGATTTCTCAGTAGTCTCAACACTTCCTGAATTTAATACTTCGTTATGTTCAGTTGCTACTTCCTCTTGATGAACTTCTGTCTGAATCTCAGCTTCTTTTAACATAACCTCTTCTTTGTTAACACGATCTACGCTCTGAATTTCATTATGAAGATTTTGGAAATTCTTTGGAATGGTTTCGTCATTAATATCATTATACTGATCCTCCAAAGCATTTTCTTCAGGCTTGTCTGAATTTGTCTGAATATTCTCTACTATGGGTTCTTCAGATTTTGATATTTCTTCTTCTACAGGTAACATAGTAGTGACAGACACACCTTCAGTGGACATTTCAGTAATTTCCTTTTCAGTAGTAGATTCAGTCACTGGAATCTCCTCAGCATTTATTTTCGAATCACTCTTTTCCTTTTCCAACGTGACTTTCATTGCTGGAGACTCAGTAGATTCATATTCCTCTTCCAGTGGCACAACACCGGGAATAGGTTCTTCGTTAGAAATTTCTTTCGTGCTTGTAACGGTTGTTGTTTCAGAACTTTGTTCATCATTATCATTATTTTGCCTGAGATCCTCTTTATGCGTATCAGCAGGATTCAATTCGTTCTGAATAGTAGATTCCGTGTCGCTAATGACTCCTCCAGTATTTATACTGTGATTAATTTTTTTCTCAACCTCATTCTCGTGTTCAGCCTCATTCGTAGTTGCATGATTCTCCACCTTATTCAAATTATCAGTCTGGGTTTCATTTACGTCATTGGATGATTCAGTGATACTAATTTCATTGATATCATTAACCGTTTTACTATGATTTTGCATTATTTCAGGAGACTCGGTTATGACATCCTCAACGTGTGGTTCCAACGGATTTGGCATGTACTGTTCATCGTTATCCAATCTTGGTGCCTTTTTGGGAAGTTCCTTTTCCTGCTGAACATCCGGTAAAAATGGTGACATGTCTTCCGCATGTTTCTCTTCGGCAACATCAAGCTTTTCAGTGGAATGCGAAACTGAGTTTTCCTGGAATACCATTGGATGCAACGGATGATTCGTAGAATGTTCAGCAGACTCTTCAGGATGACTTGCTAATGAAGGTTCAACGTAGTTCACAACATTGTGTTCCGGATGACCAGTGGAACGATCGATGAGAGATTCAGTAGTCAGAGAATGAACTGAACTTGACTCATCAATGTGGCTACTTTGTTCAGGAATCAATTGAGGAATGACGCCGTGTTGATCTTGCGTTTCTGAGGAATGTTCAGAGTTTGGAATGAGCATCACATGCTTTTCCTCGGAATGCGTATCATTTATAATGGGTTCTATCAAAGGTTCCACATTCTCACCTATGTTTTTAGGTAGTTTTGGGAATACTGTTGTCGGCATGTGTTCAATAACGTTGGATTCGTTAGATTCTTGAAGTTTCTGTTCAGGAACTAAGACAATGGATTCGGTTAAATTTTCATTTGTAATAAGAGGTGCATGTTCAATTGAAGGTCTACTGATTATATCTGACGTGGAACCTTCGTTTGATTCTGGTTCAGATTTCTCCTCCATAGCTGGTACTAGTTCTGCTTTTACTTCTGGAACTGAAATTGATTCTATTGATGTTGATTCTGTTTCTTCTGATGGTTTCACTTCTTCATTCACTTCATTTATTGGTTCTGGTTCTGCTTTTGGTTCCGCAGTTGGTTCTAGTTTTGGTTCTATAGACGGTTCTGATTCAGAGTTTGATTCACTGGCTGTTTTTTTTATGATCGCAGATGTGGAAACTGGTTCTGTAGTTCTTTCTACTGTTTCAGTTACTGGTTCAGGTTGTGGTTCAGCTACTGGTGCACTTGCCAAAGGATTATCATTGTGTACTAATATAGGTTCATCGGATGATGCTATTTTTTCCTCTGGACTTGGTTCCGATGTTGGTTCCGATGTTGGTTCCGATGTTGGTTCCGCTGATGGAATTGTTGTCATTTCTTCTGTAAATTGTGACATTTCCGTATTGTTAATTGGTTCTGATTTTACAGTTGGTTCAATACTAATTATCGGAATATGTTCTTTTTCTGTTGTTGGTTCTGCAGATGGTTCAGCCTGAACTGAGATGTGTTCAGGTTGTGTGGTAGTTTCAGTTGATGATAAAGGTATTACTGGTATTGATTTATCATCCTCTGTTAGAACAACTTTAGGTTCGGCAGATGGTTCCGTCACGGATTCAAGCGTTGAAACTGGTTCTGGTTCTGCTGCAGGTTCAGTTGAATGTTCAACTGTCGGTTCTGGTTCAGATGTTGGTTCAGCAGAAGATTCCTGATGGATTTCAGTTACAATTGAAGGTTCAGGCTCCGATTTTGGTTCTGCAGATGGTTCTACTATAAGTTCTGTTACGTGCTCTGCAGCAGATTCATGTTTTGAGTTTAGTTCCACTGTTGGTTCAGGTCCTGATGCTGGTTCCGCAGTTGATTCAGGTTCGGATGTTGGTTCTGCAGAAGGTTCAACCTCTAATTTTGGTTCTGCTGCAGGGTCAACTTCTGATTTCGGTTCCGCCACAGGTTCAGGCTCTAATTTTGGTGCAACAGTAGGTTCAGGTTCAGATTTCGGTTCAGCAGATGGTTCACCGTAAATAGAGTCTTCTGGTACCTTGCTAGGTTCAGTAATAAATTCGGGATGTTCATGAATTAATATTGAATGATCCATATCTCCATTCATTGATTTTGGCTCGGTGGGAGGCTCTGGTTCTGCAGAAGGTTCAGCTGCAGGTTCCGCAGAAGGTTCAGCTGCAGGTTCCGCAGAAGGTTCAGCTGCAGGTTCCGCAGA